>QANZ01053660.1:47518-168342 GCA_003254925.1 Chamaecrista fasciculata | reverse complement strand
AAAAAAAAAAAAAAAGGGTGAGAAGAAAGCCATGAACATGGTCAATAATAATAGTAATAACTAAGACAAAAAGGGGAATTAAAAGCCAATTCAAATTGGTAACAATTATCACCTTCCATATTTCTCTATGAGAAAGGTGATTCTGATCAAGATCAAATATTTTGGCATAATTAACACCAGCCTGAGTGAAAAACCATAAGTTGATTCCCCAAAGCCATACCATCAAAGTCTGAAATAAAATAAATAAAATAACAATAAATGCATAGATAGACAGACTATAAACAGAATTTAAATCTCCCTCTTTGAACCAGATGCAAACATACTCACAAGTGAACACATACTTGGCATTCACATGTGCACACGCAGAAGGAATGAGAGAGAGAGAGAGAGAGAGAGAGAGAGAGAGAGAGAGAGAGAGAGAACCAACCGCGAGAAGAAGAGGATTGTAATACAAAAATGCCTCGTATAGAAATAAATGCCGCTTGTCTGCACTCATTCTCATTACAGAATCCCATCCAATCTGCATTTTTGACAGAAAGCTAATTGTGTTCAGGTATATAGCCTTAATGTCAATTATTATAAGCATCCCACAATGCTAGTGAGGAAAAATGTTGCAAATAGACTGACCTTACAACAGATGAAGCCCCAACCAAGGAACAGTAGTACCTAAACATACATTTCAATTAGATTCGGAAGAAGTTGAATGTCCAGAACAGAAAAAGAGGGGATCAGGGTGAGAGTGAGGGAAAGAAGTAGAGCAAAGTACACAATAGGCCTATAGTTAAACTACAACCAATGGTTACAGTAATGTACATAATGGCAGAAAAACGAATTCACAATTGACTACTCGAATAAATTATGTCAATAAATGGAATCTTTTCTTTCCAACGAATGAAGATAGAACGTGGCTCAACAAGAATAAAATGAAAAAATGTGACCTTCTGTTTATTCATAAAGTAGCATCATATTCAATCTAAAAAAGAAACAAATACAAAAAAGTTGATACTGAATCAAATTTAATAATATTAAACCTTGAATCTCCATAACAAAATAGGCGAGGGCACTATTGCAGCCGCACTTATTGCTGTTGTCGCACCCTTCATATCATTTAACTCTACTGAATGCAATAAACTCTCATCACCATTTTCCACCTCACCTGCATCTAGGAATTTACAGCTATAAGAAGAATGAAGAGAATATGCAAATAGGAAAAGTTTAAAAAGTAACAAAGCTTTTCACTCAATAACTTATAAACCAAGTTACCAAGATCAGAGACAACAGATCTGCTTCCAGATTTCCGCAAGTGTGGGCTATTAGTAGGAATCACGAAACCTCCAAACATAGATGAAAACAAAAAACAAAGAAAAAGTAGCAGTGGTAGCTCTTCAACTGTACCAAGAACCTGGCAACCCAATAGTCGAAAGGACAGAAATAATTAAATACATTGACTTCATTAGATAGACCAAATTTATTATTAGGCAATAGAGGAGAAGATGGATTGAATTAAAAACTACAAAAGGCCTATTAATAGATAAGAGATGAGAAGATGCATGTAATAAAAAAGTACAAAGGGCCTATTATGAGAGTTATATAGTGTCAATCAACAGATGATACAACATCCAAGCGTTGCACAAACAAGGTTTATTACGCATGACTTAGCTACTCTGTGAAATTGCTCAAAGCACAAAAGCTGTTATAATAATAGAAAACGAGATTACTCATTTCATCTTATTCCTATTTAAGGTGTAATATTGACAAGATTCTTTCCAAATTAAAATTTGATTCTGACAAAGTTTGTATCAATATATTCTAAATCAATTGGGTTTGTCAAGCATTTTTCGAGTATTTTGTCCTGAACAAGATCAAAATCAACAAGTGCATTAACGGAACCACCAAAGTCTACGTTTCCAGTCTCCATAAAAAAGTTTCCTGATACCTCTGTTTGTAACGAGCTTTGCTATAACCAAAATTCAGAGAGTTCTGCTCTGATGATTTTGACAAAACGAAATGCTAAGAAACACTCAAGTCAGGTCTCAACCTCTTTAGTAAAACTGTAACGAATCAGTCGCAATGAACAAAAGGAAGCTATTGTAAGCGACCAAAATCCCGATTGTAAAATAAAACCATATCGAAGCTTCTACCACGAACAAATTATGAGGATTCTATAGAAACTAGCAAGAACCACGGTTCAAGTACTACAGCAATGGATATTCACAACAACAATGCCGAAACTCGATAGTCAGAGGTCGCTGAATATGATTAACTTCCTTAGTAGCCTGTCATGACCCTAATCCCAAAATCTTCAATAACTACGCGAGATCAACTATGGAATTGAACACGAAAACATTCATCCAAAATTCAGAGATACACTAAAAGGAAAATACAGCATGCGCAATCGGACAAAGTAGGATAAATTGGAGAAGAGATCATCAAAACAGCAGATAGCAAACCTGATCAGAGGAGAGTGGTGTGAGAAAAACAATGGCGTTGATTGTTGAATGATTTGAGGGTCAGGTAAGATTATGACTTATGTGGTTAGCCAGATCTGCATCTCACATGCCGGAGACGGTTTATTGTGGGTTTGAGTAGGAACGAAGGCGAACAAGGGTGTAATATTTGATATGTCAAAGGACCGGTATTGCAAATTTAAGAATTTGTAGGACTGAATTTAGAACTTAGAAAGTTAGAAGGCATTTACGCTTTCGCACTCAAACGTGTTTCGTAAACCCTTATAATAAAATCAGTTTTAATTATAATCGTAGTATGATTATAATTAAAATTTATTATTTTTATAGTAGTGTTTAGACGAACGTTGATTGATGTAAAATTATTAAAATAATATGTAATAGGAAATCAGAAGTGAAATGACTCATCTTTTCTGATAACAAAACAATACAATATTTTACAGACTTCGTTATCATGTTTTAATACGGAACGAAATACTATATTCATTATGGTGGCTAATTTAATTTGGGTTTTCAAAATAAAAACTCCTTACAGAAATCATCTTAGGATAATTAATAAGGGGTTGGTTTTAAGTGATAAATAATACTTATATAAAATTTTAAATTCAAGACTTTATAAATACAAATTAAAGAATGTTTATACTATAACCAAGTATTCAGTGCGGGTGAAATTTGAAGTGATTTAGACCTTAAATATCGGGTGTACAATAAAAAATAAATCATACTATGATGAATTGAACTAGAAGATGATTGCAAAATAAAATCATCCACATATTTATTAATTAATGGTTTGTTTACTTGTTTTCCAACTTGATGTATTCTTAAGAGTAAAGTAACAAAGTAGCTTTTGAGTTTTGAAAGTATATACTAAGTTATCATTTAGTTCTTTGAAAGATCATGATGTTATGTTTAATACTTGGAAGATGTGTAGGTTTAGACTAATTAGTCACTTGGTTAAGTTATCTGAGCTAAATTAAAGGAAATGATGTCTATAATTTCATGTGAATTAATTTGTCCCTCTAGCTTGTCCACCTCAACTTAATGATTTGAAATTTAAGTTCCATTGTTCTATCATATTTGAGAAAATTATGGTTGGATTCTTCTTGTCCACCTTTAATCATTTCACTTGGAACCATCATCAGTTACTTGTGAGAAGAGCTGGAACCAATGAATTGCAAGAGATGCAAAGGACGCCGACAACCTGAACTTAGAAAAAAAACTTCATGATGACAAATTAGCTCATGTGATTCAAACTTTAGAGGACGGTCAGTTGACAAATAGTGCAATTCTAGGAGGAGGGTGCTTATTTTAGTGCTAAAAAAAGAAGTATGGTTGTAGTTAGGGGTGTTCACGGGCTGGGTTGGGTTGGGTTTAAGACGGGTTGATTCGGCTCATTATTTTATTTGGTGGGTTGAGTTGGGTACTTGGGTTCATCTTTTCCACCTTTAATTATTTCACCTAGAACCATCATAAGTTACTTGTGAGAAAAATTAGAACCAATGAATTGCAAGAGCTGCAAAGGAAACTGACAACCCGAACTTAAAAAAGAAATTTCATGACAAATCAGCTCATGTGATTTAAACTTTAAAGAAAGGTCAGTTGACAAATAGTGCAATTGTGGGAGGAGGAGGGTTAAGTTTAGTGCTAAAAAAAACTATGGTTGTAGTCTTGTAGATTTGTTAGGTACCCATTGTACAATGGTCGCAATTTCAAACTGCATCTTTTTTGTACTTTATTTTTTAGGTCGGTTACAATTTAGATCTTTATCTTTTTTTAATATAATTATATCTTTCTCGTTTTAGGTTAACGAGCTCTATGTCACTTTTGACGAATTCTTTTTTTTTTTTTCAATTAGGGTCATCACTTATTAGCAAACAAAGTTAAATTGAACTTTGAAAGTTGCTTATTTCACAGTCAAATGAACAAAGTTGATCATATTTATCTTGTTTCAAGTTCGATTATAACGAGTTCAAAATTAAGAGTCATCAACCATTAGTAAATAAGGTCAAATCATATCCAAAAATAATTTTGAAACTAGAAAGTAACAAATTATAAATAAAAAAAAATCACTATCCGGTCTAATTTACTAGTAGGGATGTTCATGAGTAGAGGAGTACCTTAATCCCCGGACCCTTAAAAATTATCATCCTCGTACCCAGACCCATACTCATGTGGATATGAATATCAATTTCCATCTCATACCCTATGGGTAGTCAAATACTCAGACTCAAACTTAGAAATTTAAATAAATAATTATTTAAAAAATATAATTTAATTAAAACAATTTAATGTTTTTTTTAATTAAATAGATAGCAAAAAGATTAAAAAGTAGAAGTTATAAATAATAATTTTATATATATTTAAAATAAAAAATAATTACATTATATATGTTAATATATATATTGTTTTAAAAAAATAGAACATGATACTATAGTGAGTAGGATTTAGGGTGAGTATTCCTATTGTCGGACCTAGACTCATTCACAATTTTAAATGAGTATATCCTATCCATTCATTTTTTTTTTTTTGGTAAGATACACATTCACTTTTTACTTAAACCTGAATCCAAATCCAAAAAATAAAATTTACGAGTACCAATTAGATATAAATATTTTGATCATTCCTATTTATTAGAGTCACCAATCATTCTCTAGACTCAGCATATATGCATAAAAAAAAGAATTTATTTAACATGTGTTCTTAGGGCACATTTTAAAGTTTCTTCTGATTGGTTAGTAAAGCATCTCATATCTTGAAATCTATAAAAATTCATTTAAAAGAGAGTAATTTTTAATGTTTGAAAACTCACTTGACCAATCAAAAAAAGTTAGAAGGACCCTAAAAAAATTCAAAAAGTTCAAAAGGTGTATCGTGATATTCACATAGCGCATATATAAATACTAGGGGCTTTCCGTGTCACGGGCACGGAAATATGCATGTAACGTTTGATTTGGCATTTGTAGTTATTCAGTGACTAAATAGTAGTATATTTCTATTATTAAGGACTAAATCGTTAGAAGTGTGAAAATTAAAAGATCAAATAATAAATTTTCACTTTCTTAAATCTCATCTATTAGTTTCTCTCTCACATTTTTTATATTTTTTTCTCTTTTAATATTNAAATAAATAAGGGACTAAATTGTTAACTTAGTAAAGAAAGAGAGACCAAATAGTAAATTTTCTCTTATTTTTAATTTCATAGACTATAGTTTTAAACATGGACGACCAGAAAGGGGTGGAGCCATATAATATTAGATAATATNATATAATATAGTATAGATATAGATATAGATATAGATATAGACGGATAAATATTGTTTTTAACACATAAATAAAACTGTAGGGGAAATCTGGTTGCATTGGCCTCTATTTTTAGCAAAATTTACAAACTCGTTTTTCTGACTAGCCGCATTGTCAGTGTCCGCATTAAAAGTTTGACCACTCCAAGTTTCTCTCCTCCACGTCACCCACACGATCTCTTTCTAAGCCCAGATTTTGCCTTGTCACAGACTCACAGTCATCATCATACTTGCATCCCCCTTTATAAATAACTGAATAGCTTCATATGTTAGCTCCCTCCTTCTCTGCTGCCACCATCAAAACCCAACCTACTTCTTTCGCATTCCAATCCTTCAAAATCAAGAAAAGGAAATTACTTGCATTATTGCAATCTGAATTCCCTTTTTCTTGCGGATTCCCGTAAACCATGGACTCTGCAATGCGTGATTATGGTTTGATTGCGTGCATCTCTGGATTAGTATGTATAATGTTAATGTCATATTTCGATTTGCATTATGTTAGAGGATTAGAATCATAAAGCTGAATTCCCGCCATTAGACAGCATAAGAGTTAGTTTATGGAACCTGTATGTGATCTTTGTGGGATTGTTAGAGCTGTGGTATACTGCAAGTCAGATTTTGCTCGTCTCTGTCTGAATTGCGATAGTTCTGTACACTCTGCCAATGCTTTGTCACGCAGGCATCCTCGTTCGCTCTTATGCGACACGTGTCATTCGCAGCCTGCGGTTGCACGCTGCATGTTTGATAAAATGTCTGTGTGTCAATCTTGCGATTGGAAGCAACAGTGCTGTTCAGTATTGGGACATAAGCGTCAGGCATTGAACCCTTATGTAGGTAGTACCCCTTCGGTTGAGTTCTCGAACATATGGTCCTATGTTCTTGATGATTCTTCTTCTTCAGTTGGTCTTGATGTTCCTGCTAGTGGATCATTTAGCACATTGCCTAAAAATGGCAACTGCTCTGGTTTGGAGACCATAAAGTTTGATGAAATAGATTCATGTGTCAAATATGAAGCTTGGAAGGGGCAATCTTCTATCATGCCACCAATTCCAAATTACATGTTGAGCAGCAGAGATCAACCACAACCAGTTTTCGTCCCACCAGAATTAGAGTTGCCAAAGGTATGACCTTTTATTGGCTTGTATAGATCAATGAATTTAAGTTCTTTCTTTTTTAATTTCTGAGAATGCTGCACTGTTTATTAACATATAAATAGTCTATTTCATTATTTCACACTTCACAGGGAAAATAAGCAGTACTATAATATTGACAGAAGAGGTAAAGACTTGCACTATCAAACTTATATCATGAATTTCTTTGTATGCTTGATCAGTTCTCCTAAGAGATCCTAGTTTATTTATTGTTTCTTTGTTGGTTGTAAAATACTTACTCTTGAAGTCACAATTGGGTCTCTTGATGAGAAAAAACATCGTTTTCCAGAGATTTTATGTTCAACTTATGTGCCGTTAGGTGCCTAAAAAGAAAAATTAACTCTATGAGCTGCAGGAATGTCCTAATTTCAAGGATCTTGGGATAAGTGATGGTGATGATCTTTGTGAAGGTCTAAACATGAATGATATTCAGCTAAACCTAGAAGGTGGCAATGAAATATTTAATTACTCTCAAGAAGCCACCAGATACCATCTTGAGGATGGAGAAATTGACTGTCTATCAAGGGAAAAGAATATAGCAGCGACAGAACTAGATGGTCTTCTCCAGAATGCCAAGGAGGTCGTTATACTACAAATTCTGTCCTTATTTCATTACCATTCCATAGTAAGTAGTAACCTCATTTCATTACTATTCCAAATGATTTTTTAGGCATCATCATCAGTTCAACACGGTTTTGTAGCCTTTCAATCATCCAGCGCTGGTGGGCCAGCTGATGTATTGCAGATCATCAATAGTAATGCAAATAATGTACTTATGGATCTCAGCTGTAATAGAAACATCAATACAGGATATCCTCAGACTCAAGTTCCTTCAAGCATGTCACTTTCGTTGTCAAATGTTACTGGTGATAATAATCCTCTTGATTATCAAGATTGTGGGTTATCATCGCCATTCCTGACTGGTGAATCCCAATGGGAACTAAATTTGGAGGCCACATGCCCCGAAGCAAGGGATAAAGCTAAAATGAGATACCGTGAGAAAAGGAAAACACGAAAGTATGTGCATTTCACTTTTTGTTTGCATATTAGTCTATATAACTACTATGAAGTTAGTATAGTCTATGAACTCATACATTGACATGCATGCCCGTATATAATTAGATTACTAAGTCACTAGATGTGTGTAGAACCGTCTTTTCTATTGGTACAACTACCTGAAAATAAGAATAAACAACTAAACAAAAGAAAGCAATTGTATATAGAACATGTGGTACTGGATTGGGAGTAAATTACCCTAAAGAGAGCAATATTATCGTGTCTCAGTCTAGTACCATGCATTTTATTTACCAGCAATTTGTTCTTGTATAGTTTCTTGTTCTTATTTTCAGGTAGCTGTACCAACATTTTAAGCTACTATGGTCCCATCTCAAGTACTTTCCTCATGTTACATCTTCAAGAGCTTTCCTTTATGCTGGGACAGAACTCTAATGGACTTTGCTCATTTCTAAAGTGCAGGTTTGGTAAACAAATCAGATATGCATCTCGCAAGGCAAGAGCTGATACTAGAAAACGTGTGAAAGGTAGATTTGTTAAAGCCGGTGAAGCATATGATTATGATCCTGAAGCATCAGGGAACATCTAAGGATGTTTACAGCAATAACTATCTTTTCCCTTTGAAATATGGGATTCTCACTGGTAAGGTAGTCACTGAAGATTGTAGATACATACATTGTTTAACAAATATCTGCTCATCTTAAGAATGCGGGATAGAATTCAATGCAGCTAGATTATTGTTCAAAACTTGCCTGCTTAGGGTTGATTGTTACAGATCTTTTAGAGCTTTTAACAGGTTGCACAATCCTGCATTATATCTTTAGATGAAAACAAAGATGTGAAAAAGAGGCTGCATTTGGACAATTCCACGACCAGTGGCAGTGATTGTGTTTATACCGGGATATTGCATGTAATAGGAGTGAGAGAGGTAACGGGCATGCAACATATATATCTCTGTCATGCTTGATTTCAAGGTAATGTTTCTTGCAAGCATCTCTATCAATTTCTTCTATTTTAACATATGGACTTTGTTGTTTCTGTTAGTCCTTCCAGATTTCAGAGGGTTTAGAAAATTGTTCCATCCCAAATTTTACCACAAGAGCTTTTGTGAATCGCTGAGCTTATTGTGTTTCAGAATAAAAGGGAAAGTGTAAGGCAACCATACACATTCCGATTCCAGATTGTTCTTTTGCCAATCCAGTTTTGAAGGGCAGTAGAGAGCAGAAACCATATTTTGACAACACTACTTTCACTCATCAAATTACTTGAGCGTGATCAAGCATTTTCTGAGAATTGAGAGTATTGATCTCGTCTTGAAGCCTGAAGGACGCAAGAATCTCCATTTTCTGAGTTGTTTCACACTCACGTCACCTGCTACCAAATGCATCTTTTGACCAGCTTTGTACTGCCTCAATAATTAGTTTGTTTCTTCTAATTGATTTGTTTCATGCAAGTCTAGTGCAGCAGTTACTGTAGTCCATAAGCTTGCCTTTTGGTTCATTTATATCGACCCTAAAAGTTGTAATGCTACATTCTTTAATAAGAAATTTCTTCTGTCTCATCTTATAGGGCAGAGAATAATTTCTTGTGGGTTAACAGTTAATTCTTAACAATAAATTGAGGGTAGTAAAACAGAAAAAGTAGTAGCAAAAAGAACTAACTGTTAACCCACAAGTAGTAACAATAATTTTCATGATATTGTTTTTGCTAATACTGTTTACTCTGTTTTACGTGAAAATCATAAAATAGACCCACAATGAAAATTCTTAACAAATGGTATATGTGCAAATCCAAATCGGTTAGATCTTTCCGACAGAGAATAAACCAAAAAGAACTGAAGACAATCATCATAATCTCATAGGTGTTTTTTTTTTGGTATTATAAAAATGGTGAGTACGAAGCAAACATCTTAGAGTCATACTCTTGGGGTATACGGACCCTGGAGTCATGACTTGAAGATGTTAAAAACTCAAATGCATTAGTATCAAACGAAGAAAAGAAAGCGAACCATCATAAACAGACACGTAATAAGACATAGAAAATTTAATACTATTAATGACAATCATCGGATCCGCGTTCCTTCAGACGACACCCAGTGCCAAATAGCATCCAGACCTACCAGAATGGTGAGCCACGCTTCCGAGTACCGGTCTCTGTCACGTTTCCAGCGTAAGATCCAGCTAGTACGCCAGACGCGAAAGCTGCCTCTACTAGGATGATATCTGAAAGTGAAAGGACTCTAGTTAGTGATCTATTCCGGTTAGTAATGAGAATACTGTTTATATAAAAAAAAAAAGGACTCATCTTTTCTTATTTTTTCTTTAAAAAAAATTAGTTTTATAACTATTCTCGCTCACCCTCTCTTTTTCTGGATCAAATTTCTATGAAAATACTGTTTATATATTTACTATATAATTTATCAACAAAAACAATATCATGTTAAAAACACTTTACATGGCCACTTATGATAAAGAAAATAGTAGAAAAAAATATATGATCAATGAAAATAAATATAAATAGAATATTTAACTAAAAGGTTTTATAACAAAAATATAATAAACTTTATATAATCTAATAATAAAATAGAATCAAATATTAATATAATAAGAATTTGAATATAATAAATAAAATGATTTAGAATTCGATCCCATACAACATAGCAACCCAAATAATTTTACTCCACTCCATTGCATTCAATTCTATTAATAATCATTCATTTCTATCTTGAACTTCTAAATATAGCAATTAGCAAGTTTTAACTTCGGTTATTTGCAAAGACTTACCGGTTCCCACTTTTTTAACTTTTTTTTTAGGTAATATTATGGGTTCCCCGCCTATCCGTGTAACGGTCTAAGAGAAGACTAATTCTATTCGGGCTACAGAGACGAAACGGTCGTGCCCTCCCAACAATGTCGACTTTAGGGATCGAACCTGGGTCCTTCGCACCTAGGATGTAGCTCGCCAACCACTACATCAAACACTTGTTGGTATTAAATTAACTATTAACACCTTTTTGTCTCTTTGTTCTCTCCATTACTGAAAATGTCGCCTCAATTCTGTTTCAATCACATGTCCATTTAAAGATGAATTAATTAAAGGCGTATTTATATTTTCCTCTTTTGATACAGACGTCTGCTCATACATAAAACAAATTAAATTAAAAATATTCAAGTCAGAGAATTGATTGTCTCTGTTTTGTCATAGTCCAAAGCAGAACAACCACTACTGACATTGAATTTCAAACAACTACATATAACATAGGAAATGTTAAAGATAAGTAATCTCAAAAACTGCACTTAATTAGTTTCAGATGAATCTAATTACATGTAGAAGTCACTTGATTGATACAGAGAAAATGTTGAACATTTTATGTATATCGAATTATTGACTAACAAGGAATTGAAGCCATAACAGAAGAAGACATGATTTCTCTTTTTTGTCAACTTGAATGAGACATGACAGAAATCTCGACGGTGGCTCCAATAAGATATCTTCGTGTGGGATTATGGCATGTGTTGCAGAGAAAGGACCTAATATGCCTGAAGGCCAAGAAGTTAGCTTTATGAACCCCTTTGTCACATTTTCTACATAGATATGCATTATCAGCTTGGCAATACAACGAAGCTTTTAACCCACAGATCTCACAATACTGCACTGAAGTACCTCTGGTGTGGACATGTGAAACGACGACGTCTTCACGTGTGAGATAGAAGCGCCTATTCCTCAAGGGACCAAAATGATGTTGTTCCTCACGCACACCCTTACACATTTTGAGAAGAAGATATATAATTAACTAACTAATAAGAAGAAGAAAAGAGTATATGGTAGCTGAATATAGAAAAGGCTAATTTATAGGGAAGTCACATGAAAAAAAGAATGCCACTGCGTCACGAAAGCAAGGAGTGTTAGTTTTACTTTTATCTTTGTCCTTTTGTCCAATTCCAATAATGCGAGGAGGTAATTAAGATAGAGAAAGAAGAAAAGAGAGTGAATATTAATAAAGCATAGTGGAAGAAGCTAGCGTTGAGAAGAAGAGGGATAATTATAATATATGAGTTGTTGAGTCTTGAGTGGTTAGCAAGCCAATCGGGGGTTCCTAAAGGAAGAAAGGGAGATTGTATGGTTCAAAATTAACACCTTTAAACATGTGACCCACCAAAGTCCATTTGGTTCGTTGCTGCACGTAAGGCCATTTGAGAGAATTGACTTAAATGATAAAAGGTAGAATTACTCATTTGGAGGCTTATGTACCATAATTCTTAATTGTGTTGCGTACTTTTGCAAAGAGAGAGAGAGAGAGAGAGAGTGTATGCGACTATGTATGTGTTTGTCCACAAATTGTTGTTTGAGGTTGATTCATGCATTGATCTCCACATGTATGGCTGAGAGTAGAGACATTGGAAGATTCAACCAATGTGTGTGCCACGAGTAAGATAGTTGGTGAGTCTAAGAGTTATTGTGGAGTTTGGTGCTTTTGGTGACTCTGAAAGAGTGGAATGCGGTTAAATTCTAACCCTTCAATTTTGAGTTTTGATTGATGCACCACACAACCACTAATGGACCAATCAGAGTCTGAGTGGGTATTAAGTAATTCAATTTAAAGGTTTATTCAACACATATACAGCGATATTTGAGCTTGCTTTAAATTTTGTGCTGTTGGGGGGATTATTGGAATTAGGAATTCATTTCTTTTCTAATTTATTGCACGGATAAGTGAGAAGTGAGAACAAAGTAACACAAACTATTCAATATGCATCCGGCATAGGAATTTTTCGGAGATGGATAAGCTAAACTGTGGTGATTGAAATATAACTAAAATATTATTTGATTATCATTGGATGAGTTATTGATAATTTATGTATTCACTTTTAAATTATATTAATGGTGTGGATGTAATACTTCAGCCATCATATGTAGCGGAACCACTCCCCAAATTTTTTATATTTTAATTTCTCTATGAGACTATGATTATGTAATAATGAAACCAAATAATACTTAATATATATATATATATGAATTTGATGAGAAAAGAAAAAGCTATTGATACATTTACATTTTTTTTAGTATTTTAAAAATAATAATATAGTATAATTTAGTATTTTTATCGATCATTACAAATTATTAAAAAAAATATATATCAAAATTAAGTTAAGTGATAATAAATAGTTTGATATCAATAAAATAAAATTATAAATTCAACACTTTGTAAATGTAATTACTCTCTTACTATAATAAGATATGTGAATGGATCAAATTTAAATTAATTGAAGAGTTCTTTTATTATGTGCTCTAAAAGTATATGACAAGAAGTATTAAATATGTTTTGAGAAGCGTAAAAGTAACATAATAAATGCATTTACAATAAATGACTTTCATTATTATTTTTATAAGACAATATTACCCTTTTAAAATATATTTTAAATTTATAATATTAATAAAATATTATTAAATAATTATATTTTATTTATATAAAGAATATTTATATTCGTAAATCCTAAACCCTAAATTCTAAACTCTAAAATCTTAAATCCTAACCCTAAACTCTAAAATCCTAAAACCTAACCCTAAACCATAAATCCTAAAATCCTAAACCCTAACCTGCCAATTAATTATAGACTTTAAATTTAATTTAATTTTTTTATTTACAAAAATTTTACATTCAAAAAATTAAATTTGAGTTTTTTATTAAACTAATTATTTTGTTTATTAGATATATATAAATCTAAAGTAAACTTATAATAAATTATAAGAGGATAATATGGTCTTATAAAAATGTTATGATCATTTAATGCAAATGGTTTTGGTGCTTTACTTTTACAATTTTTAAGACATATTAAATGCCTCTAAACATATACCTTAAGAGCACATTTTAAATATTTCCTTAATCAACTGTGCCATTTTTTATTAGCTAGTACGAGATACTTCAATTTTCCACTAAGTAAAACAAAATGTTAGACGCGTCTTAATGCTCTCCTCTCAAGTTTCAATAGTCTTGGTGAAAGAGTTTCTAAAATCACTGTATTATCAGTCCTTTTTTGGCAGATAAAACGAAGTAAGTTGAAAATTTTTCTTTTTTTTTTTTATAACGATTTTCTGTTTTGGCCGAAAAGCTCAAACTGGTATCTTATATTATATGGCTCCACCCCTTTCTGGTTGTCCTTCTTTTTTAACTTTAGGCTAAACTTTAATTAACCAATCAAAAAATACATAATTGTTCATATTATAATTATAAATTAAATAAAAAACTAAAAAGTGGATTGAAAACGAGCTGTGCCTCTCTCTCCTCATCTTTTTTTTTAGGTCAAAACCTCACTTGAGTCCATAATATTTACTATCAATTTTATTTTGATCTTTAATATTTGCGTGGCCGTTAAAACACGTAAAGCTGTGCTAGTATCATATATGCTTATCATGTCGAACTTCTTCGGGAAATGGGCTTATTTACACTTTTTTTTCCCTACAAGCCCACCTTTATGTCCATCATTCTCATTCAGCATCGTCAATACACAAAAACAAAAAGACCACCTTTCTTCCTTTAGCCCGTAACTGTTCAAATCAGTGTAACACAGTAACTGTGTGAACCCAAAGAGAAAAAGAAGAAGGCCAAAGTCTTGTTTTGGTCCCTCATATTTACTCAAAGTTTTGTTTTGATCCCTCAAGTTTTTTTCGTTCTGTTTTGATCTTTCATGTTTGTTCAAAGTTCCATTTTGGTCCCTCAAGTTTCTGAAAAGTTCCACCGTTATTATTTGACTCTTTTCCATCCACTTTTCCTATTAAAAAAAGAAAAAAAAACTAATTTTCATCTCCCAACAATTTTGTTCTTTTGCATTGAGGTCTTTCCCTTTTGTAAAAGAGCAAAACTGTTGGGAGATGAAGATTAGTTTTTTTTTCTTTTTTTTAACAAAAAAAAGTGCATGGGAAAAAGTCATGAATTAACGTGGAACTTTTTAGAAACTTGAAGGATCAAAACAGAATGAAAAAAACTTGAGGGACCAAAATGGAACTTTGAGCAAACATGAGGGATCAAAAAGGAATGCAAAAACTTGAGGGACCAAAACAGAACAATGAGCAAACATGAGGGACCAAAATAAGAAGAAAAACATTCACACTCTTAACTGTAAGTTTACAGGCCAAAAAAAAAAATAACTGTAAGTTGGAAGATGAAAACGAGTGCAACCGAAAGAAAGGAAAGGAAAGGACACTTCACAGTATGCCACCACTATCGCTGCGTGTCGTGCATTCCCCAGTTTCCAGAAATTCCAGATAGACAGTGATAATAGTGTATTGCATTCCATAATATCATCATTTTTGTTTCTTGATTCTCGTTAATGCACCATCGCAAGAAGAAAGACACCACCTTACCCCTCTCCAACGCCAAGAGGCTTCCATCATTACCCACAATCACAATGCCCTCCTCCTTCCTCAGATTCCCTCTCAACTTCAAATCCTTCCTTCTCATTCTCTCCCTTCTCCTCAACCTCTATCTCCTTCTCTACCACTGGCACTCCTCCGCCGCAACCTCCTCCTCCGTTTCCCACCTCGCCGCCGTGCCAACCACGCGCCGCCACATCGTCTTCGCAATCGCCTCCTCCTCTCTCTCTTGGCCCAAACGCAATCCCTACGTCCGCCTCTGGTATTCCCCTAATTCCACTCGCGCATTCGCCTTCCTCGACGCCAATGCTTCCTCTTCCTCTTCCTCGCCGGATACTCCGCCGGTGGTGATCTCCGCCGACACCTCCAAGTTCCCTTACACCTTCAAAAGAGGGCTCCGATCGGCGGTTCGAGTTGCGCGCGTCGTTAAAGAGGTGGTTGATCGGAACGAATCGGATGTCAGGTGGTTTGTGTTTGGGGATGATGATACCGTGTTCTTTGTGGACAATTTGGTGAAAACTCTGTCGAAGTATGATCACAATAGGTGGTTTTACATCGGGAGCTGTTCAGAGAGCTACGAGCAGAATGTGATGTATTCCTTCAATATGGCTTATGGTGGAGGGGGTTTTGCCATTAGCCATTCGCTCGCGAGGGCTTTAGCTAGGGTTTTGGACTCGTGTTTAAGGAGGTACGGCCATTTGTATGGAAGCGATTCTAGGATTTATTCTTGTGTGGCTGAGCTCGGTGTTGAGTTAACTCACGAACCTGGCTTCCATCAGGTGAGAATTTGGTAATTCTCTTTGATACCGTATTATTTGTCTCACAAATAAGGAATATGTTGGATATATTGGTTGTCCAAAGATGGCCTAGTATCAACTGGTTTCCTAAAATATCTGTAGTATCATTTCACCAGTGGAAAGATTGATTTTATTTATAGTCTATAGAATACTTGCTCCTCGAATGATTGCATTCGCTGCCTTTGGATTTTGGAATGATACAGTTGCTACAAATAAAACTTGTGAGCGTGACTTATACCAAAAATCTATAACAGAACCATATCCTATTGATAATAGGGGTTATGTTTGGGGGACCAAAATGGGGGTTTTACTTATTACAAAATGATCAGATATGAGGCTAATGGGCAGAAAATAATTTGATAGAGTTGTTTTTCCTCCTAGACTGTTTCTTTGGTTATCCACGAGATACAAGTATTGTTTGTGTTAAAGGTTCTGCATATCTACCCTAACAATTGACCTGACGTGGATGCTGATGATTTTATCATGTAAGACAGTAAGACATGTTCAATTTTGCTGGGTTCCTTGAATGTGTGTCTCCGGGTTATGTACTTAAGATCCTCTGTCTCTCTTTCTATATATTATCTGTCATACGCATTTGAGGTATGCAATTGATTTGATTGGTTCAGTTAAAGAGTTTCTGTGGTTACTTCTTTTAGCATGTCAGTCAGATATCAAGAACTTGTGCTATAATGCATAATGGTGATCCAATATCTAGTTATCTACCTTTTCTGGAGTTCATTTAGGCTTCTTGACTTCATTAAATTTACTACGAGTTATGCAAGTTAAGAGATGAACTTCATGATAATGAACTGATGATTAGTTGATCCTTTTATTTTTTCACCAGGGAGACATGAGGGGGAATTTGTTTGGGATGTTGGCTGCACATCCATTATCTCCTTTGTTGTCCCTTCATCATTTGGATGTAGTGGAGCCTCTCTTTCCCGACATGAACAAAACACAAGCCCTGGAGCATCTTTTTGTCGCCGCAAATTTTGATCCTGCTAGGATCTTGCAGCAAACTGTCTGCTATGACCGATCGAATTTATTGACTTTCTCAGTTTCATGGGGCTTTGCTGTTCAAGTTTCTCAAGGCAACGAACTTCTCCCAAATCTTCTTACTGTACAGAGAACATTTACACCTTGGAGTAGGGGTAGTAATGTTCAGGCTCATTTTATGTATAACTTGAGAGACTATCCCAGGGATCCATGTAGAAGGCCTTCTGTCTTTTTCCTGGAAAGTGTTACAGCTAATAAAAGGGGCATTTGGACTAATTACTCAAGGCATGTTGTTGGACACTGTTCGGAGTCCAACCTTATAAAGCAGCTGAAGAAGATTGTAGTTGTTTCAAGGAAGCTAGAGCTTGATACTGAGCAGGTAATTGTAAAGCGTTTGAAGTTCTCTAAATTATTTGCCTACCATGTTTTCATTCTTATTCTAGTTATTTGAGTTACTGTTGTCACTTGCCATATTCTGTGCTGTTACAGATGAAATCCCCACGTCGCCAATGCTGCAATGTCTTGCCATCTTCTAGTGATTCTGTGATCATTCATATTAGACAGTGTGGAGCTGAAGAACTAATCTCCATGCAATACTAGCATTTGTTTTGGGCGTCACCACTCTAGAGCTCCAGATATTTCACGAGCTGTGAAAGTTGGGAAGTGTCCGATCCGTCGTGAAGTTAAACTGGTACAAGGTGGGTGCTGGTTCTGTGAGGGTTGCCTTGGAAATTTAAAAATGATATTTTGTTGTGGAAATCACATTATTTTTTTCTACCCTTTATGCAATGATCCAAATTTCAGTAGATGATAAATAGCCCTTTCTTCTCTGTTGAACTTAATAATAATTGTAATCACGCCATTTATGGGGTATATGCTGACTCATTAAATAAGTTAAAATCATTAACTTTCTTTTTCCTTGTACAAGACAAATTTTCAATTTGAAAGTTCTTGTAAGGTTTGCATTTTCTGATGTGGATTTTCCTTGTCGTCTTTACAGAAGAAGACTTATCACTCGAAGATGAAAAAAGAAAAATATTATGAAGGTGACAAACTACAGGCAGTAGCTCTTTTGGCCAACAAGTAACAAACCTCAACTTGCCTGAGTGGCCTGGCCTGTTTTCTACTCGTCTTCATGCAAATTTATCGTTACTGAGATTTTCAAATGGTTTATTTCGCTGCACTTGTACATTTTTATTTATAGAGTACGTTTCTCTCACATCTGATGCTTGAAACTTGTGAAGTGTATCCTTTCTTGGGGGAAGCTTTACTGTAATGTGATTTTGATGAGGACTGTCCCAAACTAGGCTATATGGTTGTATGCAAACTTGTGATTAGACTGAAGTTCTTATACTTAGCATGGATACAGTTTGACGCATCGATAGAATTTTTAACGATTATCATCATTTCCACCATGGCTATTTAAGAGGAATAGTATATTCACGCCATCAAATAAAATACTATATATCTGAGAAGATGTGTGAAAGAAATGTGTATTTGGTGGTGTGAAAATAACATCACCTATATATTCAAAAGGGTGCTAGTTGTATTAGATAAATTTGATTAGGGTATTTGCTGATACTGTCAAAAGTCAAAACATTAGATTGCCACTACTTAGTACTAATACTCATTCAACTGGGATGCAGATTTTATACATGTGTACGCGCCAGAATTTCCAACCTTAATAGGGCCTTCGTCATGCACTCTAAATTATAGAAAGTATGAACTATGGAGGACTGGTAGCAATATATATTATACACAAGACCTTAAGTCTCTTTTACTTTGCGTGCTTGACATTAACAAGTTATTTGCTGGCGAATCAGTATCTTCCTGTAAAAACTTCTAATAGGAATAGAAAATAGTATATTGTATTGTATGTATATAAACGTGGATAATCATCCATTGGATTAGAGGTTAAAATTCCGAAACTCCATGTAAAATTGCCCATTCTAAAAGGAAGGTAAACACTTTTGGCACATGGAGGATGGATGAAGCACAAGCTTCCTCCTCAGATCTACCGTTCCAAATGCATCTAGGCTTACACTTGAAGGTTGAAGAAGCTCAACCTGCACTGGGACACGTGCAACGTGTGCCTCTTCTTTTCTTTTCCCTTACTCAGTGCGATATCCACGCTCGAAAGAGCTATGCCTATGACTATGAAGGCCGTTATAACTGAAGGAGCCATTCACGATTTTTATTCTTCAATAGACGAATTAAGAAACAGTGTTATTTATAATGTGCCCATTTATGTTTTGTTTTTTTCTTTTTCTTGTCATCGTCAAAAGTATTGACTTTACTTGACAGGTGGCCTTCCTAATTTCTCCTCCTTCACCTATTTTCTTTCGTGGTTGCTTGACTTGAATGAATCCAAATCCACATGACACTCGCCAACTTTTTAATTCTGATTGGCGATTACATGAGCAGTGGCCTAACCTGTGTATACGCATGGAGAAGTAACTAACTTGAAACGTCAAACTTTACTGCTTTCTTACGCCGTAGATCGCGGTGGCACTTTGTTTGGTTATTTAGCTCAACCTCCTCTGAACCCTTTTTCTCACATATTACAAGCCAAAAGGCCCTCTTGCTCTGCACAAAATATCACATCCTATTCTCTCGTAAATATGCAGCTTCTTCAAAAACCCACCAAAGCCCAGTCTCTGATAAGCCTCATCTTGGTCTCCTCTTCAGTAGGCGTCGTTTATCTTCTTGTTTCATTACTAGTCCTTCGCACTACTAAGCTTTTACATGTATATTCATCTCAAGATGTGTCGGCGCAGACATCTCTGGATCATATTGTGTTTGGAATTGCCTCAAGCAAGAATTCTTGGCCTAAGCGTAAGGAGTATACCAAGCTATGGTGGAAACCAAATCAAATGAGAGGATGTGTATTTGTGGATTGCCTCCCACCTGAAGACCAACCAACTAAAAATGATACCAAAAATGACACTTCTTCTTATTCTTCTTCTTCTTCTTCTCTTCCTCCTCTCTGCATTTCTCAGAACACTTCACACTTTCGTTACACTTACCGGGGCGGATACCGGTCGGCGATCCGGGTGGCGCGTGTTGTTTCAGAGACCGTTGCCCTGAATCATTCTGACGTGAGATGGTATGTGTTTGGGGATGATGACACAACTTTCTTCCCAGAGAATCTGGTGAAGACTCTCTCCAAATATGATCACAATCTTTGGTACTATATTGGCGCCCATTCTGAGAGTTATGAGCAGACCCGATACTTCGGATTCGGCATGGCTTTCGGTGGAGCAGGTTTTGCCATAAGTTCATCACTAGCAAAAGTTTTGGCTAAGGTTTTTGATTCCTGCATAGAAAGATATCCTCATCTATATGGAAGTGATAGTAGGGTGTACTCTTGCTTGACTGAACTTGGCGTTGGATTAACCCACGAACCCGGCTTTCACCAGGTAACATTTCATTGATTTCACATGAACAAAAGTTTGATTCTTTTTTCTGCCCTTAATCACATTTGCTAATTCCTCTGTTTTGTGTTTAAAATTGGATCAGGTTGATTTACAAGGAAATATGTTTGGTCTATTAGCAGCGCACCCAGTAACGCCTTTGGTATCTCTCCATCACATGGATTTCACAGACCCTATCTTTCCAAACATGACAAGACCACAAGCTGTAGCACATTTATTTGAGGCTGCTAATGTTGATTCTCAGAGGATCCTGCAACAAACAGTCTGTTATGACAGGTGGTTTTCATGGACAATCTCGGTGTCGTGGGGCTACGCTGTTCAGGTATTCCCAGATCATATGTTCTTACCTGATGCTCTCAATGTGCAACAAACATTCAAGCAGTGGAAGAAAGGAAATGCTTTGGCTGCAGCATTCACTTTTGACAAGAAAGATCTTCACAAAGACCCATGTAAAAGACCCACAGTGTTTTATTTGGATAGTTTGAGTTCTGGCAATGGTGGAATCATAAGCAATTATAATAGATCATATCAAAATTGCTCATATGACCCTGCTTCACCAAGGAAGCTGGACGTGATCAAAGTGGTCACCCATAAGCTAGACCTTGACATCAAACAGGTACATAAATACAGAATCAATTACTCGTATTATTTCTCTATTTGTTTAAGATTGGACCCTTTCATTTAATACTGATTCGATGTCCTATACTTTTTTGTTTTCAGTTGAAGGCTCCAAGAAGGCAATGCTGTGATGTGTTGCCCTCAACGACTCGTAACTTGATGGAAATTGCAATTAGAGAATGCAAAGATGATGAATTGATTTTCATGCACTGACAAGGAGTGTAAATTAGAGCGTTGAAACGAAGTAGAAAAGGGCATTATAATGTATATGGGAATTCCCTTAGACTCTTGTAGAGGCATCATCAATCCAGAATCCCAAAGAGTGTAAGGGGCAATATTTTTTCCAAGAAAACTAGGATGGAGATGCAAGTAAAGTTTTACTTAGGATACTTGTTAATTAGCATTCTTTCTCAAGTTACTGATAAATAAATGCAATACTGGATTTATACTCAGAGTAAGAACTACTTAAAATAATACTCTGAAGGCTTTCATTAAACAGAGAAATTGAGTAGACACTTGACCTCGTCTTATGATTCCTCATTTCTTATGATTCCTAATTTCCTACGATTCCAGACTTCTTTCGCCATAAAAGAAGGATACTCCATCTTAATATATCTCGGTTTAAATGCCCATAAAAGTCGGTGTCGGTGGTTTTGAACTTTTGATGAAAAAAGCATGTGACTTTAGCTTCTTATGAAATAATCCTGTCCTTTCTGTTGAATATTGATTGTCAGGTTCGTAAATTTTCCACCTTAATTCAATGCTGCAAATTACAGTGTCTCAGTGTCTCTCCTTGACGGTTTCGTTAATTCCCATTGGTTAAGTAATAAACTTAAGCAAGTGATTCCAATGCTCAACTTTCTTACGCAACTACCTCATTAGGTAAATCTTTGGCAGCTTGAGTTCTAAAATTTGTATTTGATAGCATATTCTAACAAACAGATGGAGATGCTTTGTCTCCATTTAGTGCCCCATCAACAAAGTACTATGAATCATCAATACTTCAATAAAAAATATATATATGAAGTGTCTCACTGTCTTGTATTACATACAATGTGGCACTATGAATTATGTTTAAAATTATAATTTCCAATTTTGTTTTCTGCGCTTATTTTTAAATGGAAGTTTTCTGATTTATCCGAACTCATTTAAGAATAACTTGTACTTGATAGGATAAGAATATGACAAAATTGTAGCAAGTTGATGACTATTTTTAGGAGGTCTTTATAACGGCATAAATTATAAAAATCTATCACAATTCTAACTTGTTAGTAAGTATTACATATTTACATGTATTAATTTATAGGTAACACGAAATCATCTATCTTGTCCAAGAGAAAGAAAAATAGAATCATCTATCAATACAAACACTTCAATAATCCATTGACTGTTAATACCTATTTGGGCAGAAAGGAAAAAGAAATTGCACCCAACAAGTAGCCTTAAAAATTGCAAAAAGACATTCTAGGCACTCACTGGTTGCTTCAGCCTGCTTTCACTTATGAGAAGAAAAAGCCACCAAAACCAAACTTATTAAAAGGTAAGTAGAATGTGTCTTTTTAGTTCACTTAGATGCCACGTTCTCATTTACTGAATTAACTCAATGATAATCTCTCTCATGGGATTGTCATTGTCCAACTTACCCTCCAAACAGGACCTAAAATTATTCCTTTTATCTCTAAAGAAGCATATTCATTGTTTGACCAATTTTCCTTTTCATTATGCATGAAAAACTTTAAAGTATATATCTAGTTTATTGGTCACAATCCTCCGTTGGATACTTGAATAGTGAGATATATATGTCTCTAATTTAACTAATTCATTGATCCCATTGAACCTAATTTCCGAGGGTAACAAGCAGTGCCGGAAAAAGAAAAAGAAAATCATTCCTATTTCCTAGTAGTGAGAATGGGCTTTTTCAAATCCAAAGCAAGCTCAACATTTGTTGGAATTTTTTATGTAAATATGCAAGACTCAAATTATTAGTGATCATGGTTGGTCAAAAAAAAAAATTTAGTGATCATGTAAAAGTCTGATTTTAATGTGTATATATATAATAGGGTTACAAAATAGCAACCCAAAACTGCATTACAAGATAACAACTAATATAAATGAAGTCAAACTATACTTTCGGTCCCATAACTTTTGTTTAGGTCTCAATTTGATTGTAACTTTTTTTGTTGCACTTTTAGTTCCATACCTTTTGCTCAGATTGCATATTTGGTCCTGTGTTACACTTTCAATACCATATATTTGGGCTAGGTTACATAATTGGTCTCATATCTTTTGGTCAAGTTGTAAAAATGGTCTTTGGGTCAGGTGCATAATTAGTCCTATATCTTGAGGTCAGGTGAGATTGACAATGAAACTTTTTGTAATAATATGAGATTAATTCTGCAACATGACTAAAAAATTTGAGACCAAAAGTGATATGAGACCAAATATGCAATCTGAACAAAAGATATAAGACCAAAAGTGTAACAAATAAAGTTATATGACCAAATTGAGACCCAAACAAAAATTATAAAACCAAAAGTGCACTTTGACCTATAAATAATAATTAATAAAAAATATATACCCACTAACTGACTCGGTATAATAACAATCCACTAATATAGAACCTACTAAATTATTTTGAATCAGTCTTCACCAACATTAACATTAACATGTGCTTGAACTCATCAGAGCACTTCAGAGTGACATTGTTCCCAACGAAACCACAGCCACGGGCTTCAGAATGGGCTCCACCGTTATTTTGAAGTTAATCTTATGACACAAGGCCATAGAGAACTAGAGATAGCCAGATACATACAAATTACAACAAGGCAATCATAACTTTAGAAGCACGTGCACAAAAAGATTTCAAGAAACGTCCATGAGAACGGAAATGGATCCTCTAGAGTTCCTTTCTCTACATTTCTTGTAGAGTATGAGAGAGAAAAGAAGAGAAAATAAGAGAGAGAAAGAGAAAATATAGTTTTTATATATTTTTATTTCATGGAAATCATATTTTTTCACTAACTCCACACAAGAAATGCATGGAAAAGAACTCTAGAGGATCCAAACCCCATGAGAACTACCAGGCTAGCTAGTTAGCAACATCCACCACTTGTTATTTGGTCTATCATCCACTCACACTTGCCCTGAGGTATGTAATAGGAGTACAAATTTACCCCACAAGTCCTGTTCATAATTATATTATACCATTTTAAATGACAACATTGAAGGTAGAGTAGAAAGAAGCATCCCCACGTAACCTGAAAAACATGATGGAAGGCGTGCCACTTTCAGTGGAAGGTGGATTAATAATGGGGAGAAGAATTGGAAGGCATTTTCAGCACAAAGTGGAAGTGATGAGAGCAGTGAAACATGGCATTTTCAGAGGAATGAGGAGTTCCAAACATGGCATGGCGTTGGATTTCAGAAAAGTTGAAAGATTTAGAAGAATGGCACCCAAGGCAGCAATTGCAGACCAATCAAAACCAGAGGTAACCAAAAACTTATTAACCCATTATTAAGCTTTTTCTAATTGGGGTTAACATTGCCATTAGTAGTTAGTACACTATCATCAAGACGTGGCCAAGAAATAAGAATGACATCAAAGACGATCAGTAATACATTACTGGCCCAATATGGCGTCTTAATTTTCTCTTCTGCCCTTCCTTAATTACTTGTTACTTGCGTCAAGAACGTGGGCTCTTTTCATCCACATCTTGGGAAATCAGATTACATTATCTTCTGCTAGGGAAAAGCTTACACAAATTAGGTTATCAACTTATCATGTATATATATAATTGTATCTTCAAAATAAAATTACGTATGTAATTGTAAAAGGAACACGCTTACTTGGGATTGGATTCTCTAAAGTTCCTTTCCATGCATTTCTTGTGGAGTTAGAGAAAAAATATGGATTTCATAAAATAAAAATATATAAAAATTAAATTTTCTCTTTCTCCCTCTTCTTTTCTCTTCCTTTCTCTCTCATACTCTACAAGAAATGTAGAGAAACGAACTCTGGATCCGTTTCCGCTTACACATAGCTGAAATAATTTTTCACTATTTGGGCAAACAAGATTTCTTTTTTCGTTAGGATAAATCAGAATAAGTACTAGTTCGAGTTTATGGCAAAATAAAATAGAAAAACAGGTCAAAAGTTCATTTTGGTCCTAGAATCATAAGATAAATTTCATTTTGATCTTCAAACTTTTTTTATTCTATTGTAGTCCTCAAATTTTTCTGTATATTTTAATAAAGAAGTTGACAGAAAAATAAAGAAAAATGTTTCTATTTTAAAATAAAAATAAATAAAAAATTTATATCCAGCTAATGACGAGGTAGAAATAAGGAGGAATTATATTTTAGAGTGATGGTGAAACACATAGAAAGGTTTGAAGATCAAAACGGAAAAATAAAAAATTAAGGACCAAAACAGAATTTATCATATAGTTTGAGGACCAAAGTGAGGTTTTGGCCAAAAATAAAATGAATTTGTTAGATATAAAAGTATTGACGTAGTGACTTCCTTTTGTCTTCTTTAAATCCTTTCCTCTCCTTTCCTATAATTTGTTTTTTCACCCCAATTGTTAATATTAAATTTCCTTATATGTAATCTCCACGCCACTACCACTTCGCATAGAAATAAAAACAAATTGTTTCCCAATGAAAATATTGAAGGCAGCCACATTCAGGCTTGATTTTCTATCAAGGAATCATGAATCGAACTAAACTATCAACCGTGACTTACTATTCTCTCTTGTAATTCTGTAATTCTGCTAAAATATGCAGGTATTCACTGCTTCAACCAACGATACTGCCATGCTTACAAATTATGTGCCAGTATACGTGATGCTCCCAGTAAATCCTAAACTTGATATTTCTCTATAAGTATATATCTTAGTGCGGCAAAACATTGAACACCTAGCATGCATTAATATGTTTATTGTGTTCCTTTAAACTGTGTGTTTTCCTTCCAGCTCGAAGTTGTTACAATTGATAATGCTTTAGAAGACAGAGATAAACTGGATAAACAGCTCAAAGCACTACGTTTAGCGGGTGTTGATGGGGTTATGGTTGATGTGTGGTGGGGCATTGTAGAATCCAAGGGACCTAAGCAGTATGATTGGTCCGCTTATAGGAGCTTGTTTGAACTTGTTCAACAATGTGGATTGAAGCTACAAGTTATAATGTCATTCCACCAATGTGGAGAAAATGTTGGGGATTCTGTATTCATCCCTCTCCCTCAATGGGTACTTCAAATTGGAGAATTAGACCCTGATATCTTTTACACCAATCTCACTGGTAACAAAAATCAAGAGTGTCTTAGCCTTAGTGTGGACAACTTGCCTCTATTTCATGGACGAACAGCCATTGAGGTTAGTGATGCTGATTCTACACTATTTATTTGAGTTTAGGTTGTCCTTTAGTACTCAAATGATGAAGTCTTATCAATGGTCTTAATATCTTATGACTTGTTTTAATATACAATATGACTTTGTCATTTCTTATTTAATTTCTCAGTTCTATCTTGCTTACTAAATTCAAGCCATCCACTGTATCTTCCTTAATTTTATGACAAGGATAGTAACTTGTTTGCTAGCGCATGCTAAAATTGGTTGTATAATGCAGCTATATAGTGACTACATGAAGAGCTTTAGAGTTAATATGGAGGATTTTTTGGAATCTAAACTCATAATTGATATTGAAGTAGGGCTTGGCCCTTGTGGAGAACTCAGATACCCATCCTATTCAAGTAGTCAGGGATGGAAATTTCCTGGTATTGGAGAATTTCAGGTCAGACTGAGTTTCAATGTAGTAAAAACTTATGGATATGACAATCAATTTGTGTTCTAGCAGTGAGAATATATACATCATAAATTCTGCAGTGCTATGACAAATATTTTAGAGCTGATTTCAAAAAGGCTGCGTCAGAAGCAGGTCATCCTGAATGGGAGCTACCAGGAAATGCTGGGAAATGCAATGATGAACCAGAATCTACAGAATTTTTTAGATCAAACGGGACTTACTTAACAGAGGAAGGGAAGTTTTTCCTAACATGGTATTCCAACAAGTTGCTGAACCATGGTGATGAAATACTAGATGAAGCCAACAAAGCATTCCTAGGCTGTAAACTGAAGTTAGCAGCAAAAGTAAACTCTCTAACCTTTTTATCTTTACTGGTTCTTTCTGTTTTTGGTTATTTTATACATTACATATTTGGAGTTAGGTAAATTTTCATGTGATTCAGGTTGAATCAGATTAAAAAATTGAAGGGTTTTGTTGGTTCATTGATTCGGGCCTAACATAAGTAACTTCTAACTTTTCAAAAACTGAAGATGCAGATCAAAAAATTGAATTTGAATTATATGTGGAAACATATCATTTGGTAGACCCCTAGATAAAAGAAAAAGATTATGTATGAGTCACTCATATATTATGAAAACAGGTGGCTGGAATCCACTGGTGGTATAAAACAAAAAATCATGCTGCAGAGCTCACATCTGGATACTACAATTTAAATGATAGAGATGGATACCGTCCTATAGCAAGGATGCTCTCTCGTCATAATGCTATATTGAACTTTACGTGTCTTGAGATGCGGAACTATGAACAGAAAAGTGAAGCAAGAAGTGGTGCTCAGGAACTTGTTCAACAGGTAATGTAGCTATGTTAATTTCTTATCTAATCTCGGGCCAACCCTGCAAATTCATCACAGTTTATGATTGATGAACTCCATAGCATTGTCATTATGTAAAACGAGTAATCCACATCAAGAGCCTTTTCTACTTTGGTCAAAAAGAGCCCGTTTGGACAAGGGTAAAAGATGGGTAAGAAGAGGGGTATGAAGGAACGAATTAAGTCAGACCAAAATAATAAGATGTTTATAAAGTATTCATAAACAGTAATGATTTGATTGTAACTCTTCTAAAAAAGCAGATGCAAATATTCTCTAGTTTTTTTGCAATCATGTGGAATCATTCTAATTTTGAAGTCGCTTCAAGGCCAAGCTTATTTGATTTCATACATACAGGTCCTGAGTGGAGGTTGGATAGAGGGGCTTGAAGTTGCTGGAGAAAATGCACTTTCAAGATATGATGCCACAGCTTACAACCAAATGGTCCTGAATGCTAGGCCAAATGGTGTGAATAGAAAGGGCCTTCCAAAACTAAGGTTGTATGGAGTGACATACTTGCGTCTGTCTGATGAGTTACTGAAGACATTAAATTTTTTTAAGTTCAAAATCTTCGTGAGAAAGATGCATGCTGATCAGGTAATCAAGCTGTTTTTTTTTAAGAATTAATTTCACCGGAGATGATCATCTTTCATAGTGTTTAAAGCAACTGAAACAATGCAGGATTACTGCCCAAATCCAGAACAGTACAATCACTACACGGTTCCAATGGAGCGATCAAAGCCAAGAATTCCCATGGAAGTTCTTCTTGAAGCAACCAAACCAGTGAGGCCATTTCCATGGGATAGAGAAACAGATATGAAAGTTGGTGGTGTTGAGGTTGTTATCTCTAATATAGTAGCAAATATATTATCTTTATTCAATCTTGACTAGAAATGAATAGGTGAAAACGACCAAACAAGAAAAAGAAGAAGAAGAAGAGAAAGCATCATCACAAATCTTAAAAGTGAAAAAGAATTTACTGAATAACAAGGAAGCACGGAGAAAGCCGCCATTCTCCATATCCTTGTAGTTGGATCCATCCTTACTGTACAAAATTAAGACAAAAGAACCTACAATTCAAAATCAAATACAATCATTGAGCACAGATTGAATCTCTTGACCCTACTGATTCACTTGATTAATTTCTCCTTTATGTTTAAGAACTATAATTTCTCCTTTATATAAAAAGCATGTGACTTTCGCTTCACATGAAACCTCTGTCATCTCTGTTGTATGTTAATTGTCAATGTTTCGTAGATTTTCCAACTTTAATGCTGCAAACTACCGTGTCTCTCCTTCACGGTTTCTTTTATTCCCATTGTTTAAGTATTAAACTAAAGCAAGTGGTTCAAGTGCTCAACTTTCCTATCCAACTACCTCATAACGTTAATCTTTGGCAGCTTGAGTTCTAAAATTGGAATTGGTGGCATATTCTAACAAACAGATGCAGATACTTTGTCTCTATTTAGTGCCCCAGCACCAAAGTATAAATCTATCACAATTATAACTTGATTGGTAACTATTACATGTATTTATTTATAGGTAACATGAAATCATCTATCTTGTCCAAGAGCAAAAAATATAATATCATCTATCAATACAACAGTCCAGTAGTCCATTGGCTGTTAATACTTAATAGTTAATACCTATTTGTGCAAAGAGGAAAATAAAAATAAAATTGAATTGCATCCCCAACAAGCAGCCTTAAAACATTGCAAAAAGACATACTAGGCACACACTGGCCTGGTTGCCTCTGCTTGATTTCACTAATAAGGAGAAAAGGCCACAACAACCTAAATTACCAAAAGGTAAATAGAATGTGTCTTTATAGTTCATTTAGATGCCACGTTCTCATTTGCTGAATTAATTCTCTAATAATCTCTCTCATTGGATTGTCATTGTCCAACTTACCCTGCACAAACAGGACCCCTAAGATTCCTATTGTCTCTAAAGAATCATATTTTTATTATTTGACCAATTTAGCTTTTCATTATGCATGAAAAAGTAAAAAAGCATCTAGTTTGTTGGCCACAATCGTCCTTTAGATACTTGAATAGTGAGATATATGTGTCTCTAATTTATTTAGTTCATTGCAACCATTGGACCTAAGTTCCAAGGGTACAGCCATCTAACATTGCCAAAAGGCACTCAACAGTAGTGATTTCACTTCTATTAGTTTAAGATACATACTTTTAAAGAAAACAACAATATATAGCTTGAGCCTATCCAAATCCAAAGCTATAGCTCAACATTAACATATTAATGGCATCTTCAAAACTCTTAGCTTCTCTCTCTTTCATAAAAACATTAATCCTTCTATGTTCCAAAACTGTTGTTAGTGAGCTCCACCTCTACCATGTGTGCTTGAACTCATCAGATCACTACACCAGCAACAGTTCATATCAGGCAAACCTAAATGATCTTCTGAGTGACCTTTCCAATGAAACCACAGCCACGGGCTTCAGCATGGGCTCCAAGGGTGAGGGCCCAGACAGAGTCCACGGGCTGGCCCAGTGCCGGCCCGACATTGAGCCCTCAAACTGCACATCTTGTGTGAACCTTGCAATCAGTGAATCATCAAAGTTCTGTCCCTTCAACAAAGGAGTAGTTTTGTGGTATGACCATTGTCATTTGAAGTACTCAGACACAGAATTCTTCAGCAAAGTTGATGATGAGCATTGGTATTGCATGCAAGGGAGTGAACGTGTGAATGGTAATTCGACGTTGTTTGATGAAAATGCAGTGGATTTATTGAACGAGGTGGCAGAAGAAGCGTGTGGAAAGCCAGAAATGTCGGCATTGAGAAGCATACAGCTTGAAGGTTCAGACTCAGAGAAGAAGCTATTTGGGTTGGTTCAATGCACAAGAGACCTTTCAAAAGAAGCTTGTAAGAGTTGTCTTACCAGATCCATCTCATTGATTCCTAATTGTTGCTCTGGGAACAAATATGTTAGGCTTTTCAGTGCAACTTGCGACGTAATACAACATGTTGTGTGAGTCCATCACGTGCTGCTTCATTAAATCATTCTGTTTATATATCTATATGTAATGTAATGAGCTTGTGTATACCATTGAATGGAGACTAATTAAGATCAAAGTGAATAATCGCTATTTTGATAAATTCTTCTAGACACAAGTGCATTTTGTCGGAAGCATCGAGGGAGCAGCACTGAAATTTTGCTGAATTATTTTATTCTAAAAATCAACTGTTCATCAAGATATATTATTTTGGTTAGAAAAGTTCAACATATGAAAATGTAGTAGCCACAACATATATTTATATACATAAAGCTTAATTAACTTTATAAAAAAAACAATTTTTACAAATTCAAAGAGAATTTTTCTTCCAAGCAATATATATTAAATCTTCTGAGAAAAATAAAATATTCAAATCCAAATAGTAAATGAAATCGTTTGAATCTTCATACAACAGAGACTTAAATCACTTGCTAATATATTTGTGTGTAGCAAACAATGTTTAGTGATGGAAGTCTGTTTAGTCATATATATATATATATATATGACTATATCTACAGAAATTTGAGTAGTTGTTTGTGTCAAAATATAGTAGCTATTAATATTTTTGCCTTGCAATTTGCAAAGGTTGATGGAGTATATGCCGAGTACATGAAGGAACTAATAAAATAATCCAAAACAAGTAGCTCATAACTCTTGACAATTTGACATCGTCCTAAAATACTTAAGACCCTGGAATACTAATATTGGTCAATAGAATATGTCAACCTATTTAATCATTCTTTCCCAAACACAAACTAAAGCCACAGAGATATTGTCTATAAATAAGAGCTTGTCCTCTTCTCGCCTCATCACTCAAAAATCAAATCCATATCATCCATCACACACAAGTATCAGCGATCAGCATCATCATCGTTATTAGTAGCAAGTTAATCCCAAATCAAACATGTCTTATTCTTCTTCGAACACTATCCTCCTCCTAACATTGGCTATCCTTCTCCAAACATCGCTTGGATTGGATCCTAATCCTATTTTCTATAGCTGCTCCAACCCCCAAAATTTTACCTCAAACACTCCTTATTACTTAAACTTGAAATCCCTCATCACTTTCCACACTTACAAAACTCCTTCCACTGGTTTTGCTCTCGCCTCCATTGACCAATTCCATAACCAGACAGCCTATGGCCTCTCTCTTTGCCGTGGCGACGTGTCTCCCTCAGACTGCAAAACTTGTGTCTCCCAAGCAGCCAGACAAATCCTCAAACTATGCCCTTCTAATAAAGGAGGCATGATCTACTACGACAACTGCATGCTCAAGTATTTAGACCAAGATTTCTTTGGCATCATTGATAACACCAACCTCTTCAATTTGGTCAATCCTCAAAACGTAAGTAACCCAAAAGCCTTCAATTACAAGACAAATGAGTTGTTGACCCAACTTGTCCAGAAAGCTAGTGAGAGCCCAAAGATGTATGCAGGCGGAGAAGTGAAGGTTCCAGAATTGAATGTGACAGTTTATGGGTTGACTCAGTGCACCAGAGACCTCTCTGACTATGACTGCAACAAGTGTCTTAGTGATGCAATCGCTCAACTTCCTATTTCAAATTGTTGTGATGCCAAACAAGGAGCAAGAATCGTTAGAGGAAGTTGTAACGTCAGATATGAGATTTACCCATTTCTTAAGTACTACAATTAAATTTCATTAATTAACTATAACATTCTCATACAATATTGGTTTGGTTGTTGGATAAGGTTTCACCATTCTTTTATTCCATTTTCTTAATAAAATGTCAAAGTTTCCTTGTTGTACGTTGTTGTTATTCACGTTATTGTTATTCACATTGTAAATATTTGTAATGTTATAATTGTAATGATTATTAGCTCTTGTTAATTAGTTAGTATGGTGTGGTGTTCTTAATGCTTTCATTATGCTACCTTCGCCTCTTAAACGTACAAAACAGAACAGAGTACTACGTACAGAGAATGATCATTGATCAATAATCACTGAAAAAATTATGTAATGAAAAATCAAAATAGGATAATAATCACAGGGTGATATATTGTCTTTATGTCCAACATTCCACAACATTAGAATATGATTCCCTGCTTAGTTTTCTGAAATTTTATCATAGCTTACATTGAAAGTTAACTGGGGTTAATTAGAAACTTGAAAGGGTATGGCTGCTCTTTATTTTTCCAACCCATGATTCATAAAGAACTAGTAAATAAATAATTTGTTGAAATGTGTTTGACACTAATATTATTTTATTATGAGAAATAAGTTTAGAATAAAAATTCACTAAAAAATTATTATTTAAAGAGATATCAGTTAGGAAAAGGGAAACATGCACTTATATATCATGCAATAAAAATAATTTCTACTCACCGTTATCTTATATAAATATATTATAATCTAAAGACCGTTTTAATTGATTAAATAAAGCATAATACAAGTCATATTTAACTAAATTTCAAAATACATAATTCTTAGTTTAAACTTTAAACACACTCATACATACTATAAAAATCTAAGAGACTTATTTTATTGAATAGCAATATTAAATATTTAAACTGATGATCTCAAACGTAACGACGGGTCCTATATCGATATCGTATCACGATGAAGATGATGACCAGCAGGGAAGCTATAATGGAAGTCACCGACGACCATATGATTGTCTTCCTTTTCACACCCTTTGCAAATTTTAGAGCCTTTCTCCACGCTTCGTCTTTATCAATTTCATATGTCATCTGTTAATTAGAGAATAATTAATGCTAGCTAGTCCATCAAAACACAAATAAAACTGCTACTATTCGACACATACAAGAAGCTACTTGATATAAATGAAAAATCATCATCGTGCAAGTTTCGCAATTTTTTGCATGATTAATAGCCTGAATCAACAATAATATAATATATGCAAATTGTGTACCTGTGGCTGTATACTATTATTAAAAGCGTCCATTCCCGTATCAGTGTTGCTACTTCCCATCTCGATATCATTCTGGTTATAAGGCTGACCTCTAGCCTCCTCAACAAATGATGAGTCCTGCGCCAAGAGACCAAGCGACTAAAATATCAAAGCGCATAATTCTCATTATTAAAAATACGTACTGAAAAGTGTAGACAAAATGTCAAGTGTAGCAGTCAGTCATCATAATAAAAGAAAATTCGAAAAGGAAAACTAATTAAAATGGAAAAACACTTAAAATCGCAGTAACCATATTCTAAGTGATAGATGCTATATAAATATATATGGGTTTGGGTGAAGGAACTAGCTATATATGTATCAACTTACAGTACTGAACTGCAGGTTATTCATCTTGATCTCAAATCAATTAGTGACCTCCGATTCTCTTCTTTGTTGCCACTAATTTCGTTCTCTCTTCANTAAGTCATCAATTAACAACGTTAAGTTGTATAACCAAATTAATAGCATCATATCATAAATTTAATTAAAAATTAAATGAAGTGACTAACATTAATAATGATAAATTATGAAGAATCAAATTGACAAGAAAAATAAAAAAAAATGAGAAAATGCTAATTTATGATAGATTAAAATATAATTTTAATTTATATATATATTATATAAACAATCATGGGGTATTAGAGCATAATTAAAGGTAATATTAATATTTTAATTACCTGGTAGCATAACCAAGAGGGTATCAAATCCTTCATCTTTATGCCACTCAAAAAATGGTTCGATATCTTCAAAGATAGGATTATTATCAGCTGTTGTAGCAGCAGATTGTGCCTTGGGATCCATATTTTTTGTGTTGCTAGTTAGCTCTTTTAATTTCTCTTGTGGGTATATGAGAATTCTACCTTCTTGCTAGCCTTTGTTGCTTTTATAAGCTTCTGAATCCATTCATATGGAAGAACCAAAAAAATAAAAAGTGTGTTATTATTTGTTTTTGCTTTAATTATTACTTTCTTTTCTTGCAAACATTGTTTGAATATTGTGTGCATGTTTTGGAAGGGACTTTTTTAATGTTAAGGCTAGCTGCGTACGTGTGCAAAGAAAGAAAAATAATATACCTTAATTGGTGAGGTTGTGGAGGTGACCTCTTGTTTTGGCCAATATGCTAATAAAGCAAAATTTGCTTCTTTCTTCTTCCATGCAAATCTATAATTTCTTTTTTATATTACTTGTTTTCACATATACGCTGTTTTATTTTCTTTTTAATTCTCAAAACCTCATTTTGGTCCTTAATTTTATAGGATAAATGTCGTTTTGATTCCTAAATTATTTTTCTTTTATTTTTTGGTCCTTAAACTTTTTACTTGTTCTAGTGTTATTTCCAATCTGATTCTATCTAAATTCTGGTGTTATCTCTGAGATAGACAATTACTTCGAATAATTTTTCTCTCATACCTTGATAAGTGAGAAGGCAAAAAGAGAAAGAATTCTTTTTAGAAAGTAAAATTAGCAATAAATTTATTTTTATTTTATGACTAATTAAAAAGAATTTTTTTTTTATTTCTCGACCAATTCACTTGTTATAACATGTATGAGACTGGAATAAATCTCAAATTAAAAGATAACAGGAGAAATCAGAAGAATACTTGTTAGACTAATAGAGACCAAAATAAAATTTTGACCTAATACTTTTTTTTTACAAGTCTTTTTGATCTACAATACTTAATAGGCGACTTTTTTTGGCAGCTGAAGGAAAGAGAGAAACATAACGTACGTATCAATTTGAACGTGTGGCGAAATTACTAATTATGCCACATGTTTAATTTTATTTTTGACTAAAATGCATAAAATTTATTAATGAAAAATATCTTATACTTTGAAAAGTGACAAAATATCTTATAAATTTTGAATTTTATATAGAAGACATTTTCTTTAGATTTTCATTCAAGAATATCAATTTTTTTCATAATTTTATAATTATTATTATATTTGACATTGTTAGAAAATAAGATAGTGAAAATATCCCAAGAGGGGGGGGGTGAATTGGAAACTTTAAAATCTTTTCCTGAAAATTTGTTCCTTGAAAAGCTTCCAGAGGAAGAATGATAGTTCCTTATACTTAGAAGAGTATATTCAAAAACTAAGTTGTTCCTGAAAATATATTTCCTTGAAAAAGCCTTGTCAGGAAGTCTGACACTTCCTTGAACGTACTTCCTTGAAAAATATTGTTAGGAAATAACAATGTTCCTGGACGCAGCTTCCTTTAAAATCAGTGTAGAATAAAATGTTCAGGAAGTGCGTAAAAACAGTTTCCTTAACAAAAATAAATATTNTTTTACAGTAAAAACAGTTTCCTTTACAAAACAGATTATGCAGGAAGTATAAAGAGATAAGGTTAAGGAATAACTACACAAAGCAAGAGAGTTTTTACTATGTGGGCAAAACTAACCAATTACAAGGATGACCAACCTCTCCAAGGATCACCACAAACGGTTTTAAGGCTCTTTTACAGTAAAAACAGTTTCCTTTACAAAACAGATTATGCAGGAAGTATAAAGAGATAAGGTTAAGGAATAACTACACAAAGCAAGAGAGTTTTTACTATGTGGGCAAAACTAACCAATTACAAGGATGACCAACCTCTCCAAGGATCACCACAAACCCCTTTAAGGATAGTCTCTCGGTATGTTACTCCTTACTGGAACCACACACGGCTCACCTACAAATGTTTCACCCAAGGAGTTCACCTTCACTACCTTAAAGAAACACACAAAACACAGGATAACCGCACTTGGTTTTACAATACAACCCAAAACCCTTTAAAGAAGTCTCTCAGTATATTGTTCTCTATGGAACCACACACGGCTCACCTACAAAGTTTTCACCCTAAGAGCTCACTTTCACTTCCTAAAAGAAATACAACTCAGAAAGGTAGAAGAAGAATGGTTTTCTCACTAAGAGAAAGAAATTTCGTTCACTAAGGAACTAAGCACACAGCTTGAAAGAAATCTGCACACAGGAGGTATTTTCTGCACACAGTAGGAAGTTCGCACACAATAGAAGGTCTACACACAGCAAGAGGTGTATGAATGTGGAGAACTGATGATTTTGCACCCAACAACTCTCTAGTTCACTTCACACTTTCTTCAACTTCAAAACTCCATTCTTTTATGCCAAAACCAAAGCTAGCCGTTGGAGAAGATGTGAGTGAATGCTTTAACGGATACTTCCTTCAGTCTGCAGAATGTGATAAATAATGCTGCAATATTATTGGCTTGCAATCTCAAGGAGATAAGATTAGACACTAAGCTTAATTGTGATTGCCAAAATTGTAGGCAAAATCTGAAATTTTATTAGCCTGCAGAAATAAGGAAATAATCAGTTTTTAAGCTTAATCTTGATTGGCCCAAATTGTAGGCAAGTTTAGTGTGAGTGGAGTGAGAGATAAATGCAGATAAGGAGAGAGAGATAAATTGATTCGACAATAAAACATATTTAAGCACCTAATAAAACATGCAATATATATTCCCAATAAGGCATATTTCATATTAATAATATATTATATGTGCACAGAAAAATAAATCTGTCTAGTACGCATGGTTTCAANGCAATATAGTCCCTACAAGGCATATTCTCATATAATACATTAAGCATACATAAACATGAATATTAGGCCTTGAGATAAAACATGAAATGAGACAGAAATATATTCAGAAGTTACAAATTAGTCCCTGTGTTTGATAAAAGATAACGGATGTTGCAATATAGTCCAAACACATAATTAAACAAAATTTTTGCAAATTATCAAAAACATAAATAATTAATTATATCAAAATTTAGTCCAACAGACATTGTTTAACATTTAAAGTAGGCTATTTTTACATTTAGTAGTATCAAAATAACTATAAAAATATTATTTTTTTAAATAAAAATCTAACCAAATCATAATTAAATATTAACATTTGCTATTACTTGTGTCTTTAAAATAATAGAGTTAGAAGAAATAAATTTTTTAATCAGGTGAGATAGATGTACTTCTCATTAAGACTCTATAGAAACATTCGTTGAAAGTTGAAACATATATAGCCATTTAATTGTACTGAAACCGCAATTGGAAATGTTTTTTGTCCTTCTGATTTTTAAGGTTTTTTTTGTTAATTGAGATTAAATCGAATTTAATATATGGCATGTATTTAATTATAGTAAGAGAGTTGAATAGCTACATTCATAAGATTTTAAATACGAGATTTTGTTTAAACGATGTGAAACCTATATTTGAGGCCACAAACAACTTAAGATATTTTAAGAATGATTATGGATATAAGACATCGATAGAGTGTTGTGTTTCTTTTTCTCTTACTAGGAACATGCATGATGATGCTCCTTTAGGTACGAGGAGATCTTTGGAATCTTGAGAGAAACTTGCAAAAGAGAATAATGAGATTAAAGTCCCGTAATGCCTCTTTGAATGAGAGTAGAAAAAACATTTTTAGGAGTAGAGAATGTAATACTTGAAAATCATATGGAGCAAGATTAAATAAAGATGCTTCCTCTGTATTACATTCGAATCAATGTAATACATAATGTCTTATGTATGTAAAATTCCTTCTATTTTTACTATAAGGTTTTGCAATGTAGTAAAAATTTTATACATAACCAATTATAGGAAAAAGAGAATATTAAACACACACTTTGTATAACCAATTATAGAAAAGAGAAAATATTAATCAAGTTTATCATCAAAGAAACCTTATAACAAAAATATAAATAACTTTACTTACCCTTCACAAATTGCCTTATAAGAACATTTATGAATTGGATAACAATTAATACAGATATAACACTTTTTATTAATGGGCATAACTCATGGATTGATTACATATGCAAATTGACTAAAGTCAAAGTGCTTGAAACATGTGATAAAATATTGTAACTTCTCTCATCTCATCACATTGATGATGAAGTCAAAGTATGATCGCATATTTCTGCCGATCGGTTCCCATAAATTAGCATGCTAATTATTCCTCCCTTGGATTGCATTGTCATTATTTCAAACACAAATCCCAACACCAAAATTACCAATAAGATTGCCACAATAAGCAATAGGTTGGTCAAATTCTTGTGCTTCTTAAGCTTCACAAGCAACCCAACAATGGCTTCCTTAGGAGAGTAGTTCAAACAAGGAATAATAACATTCTCATTTTGATCCTTTTTTTGAGAAATCAATTCATCATCAGCACTCTTAGCTTCTTCTTTTGCTTTTGCTTTGTGATCTGTTGGGTTTGGAGGATTAATCACTTCTTGATTATCAAATTTTGATGGAGTATTATTTAGTAACACTTTGGGAAGCTTCACATGTAGATTCCCACTTTCAAACTTAGCACTTATTGCGTTGGTGTCGATGTCTTTGGGAACTGAAAACTCCTTGTGAAAACGACGTCGTCGTCGCGATTTGTTGTTGCCTTCAGTCTTCTGTTCACCACTCACTTTTAAGATGCGTGTTGGGGTTAATTGAACTTTTAATTCCTTTCTTCTGAATCCTGCGTACATGTACAAGTCAAAGTGATCTTAGTATACTCTTTCAGATTTAATTCGAAAAATTAATTATTTAGTCTCTATGTTTTACTTAAAATTTTAACTTATTTCTTGGGTTTTAGTAATTAAGTGTTATTCGAAGTATTTACAATCACTAATAGTCTTCTCGCTAATTTGCAAGCACCTTGAAAAACAAGATAGCTAGCTTAAAAATTTAAGGCCAAGTATTATTTTGGTCCCTCATGTTTGCTTAAAGTTTTGTTTTGATCCCTCGAGTTTTTTTCGTTCCGTTTTGGTCCCTTAAGTTTTTTTCGTTTCGTTTTGGTCTCTCATGTTTTCTCAAAGTTCTGTTTTGATCCCTCAAGTTTCTAAAGAGTTCCACCGATAATCACTGATTCTTTTCCATCCATTTTTTTTGTTAGAAAAAGGAAAAAAATTAACTTTCATCTTCCAACAATTTTGCTATTTTGCATTAAGGTCCTTCCCTTTAATTTTGTACAAGAGCAAAATTGTTGGGAGATGAAAGTTAGTTTTTTTTTCTTTTTAACTAAAATAGTGGATGGAAAAGAGTTAGGAACTAATGGTAGAACTTTTTAGAAAGTTGAGGAACCAAAACAAAACGAAAAAAATTTGAGGGACCAAAATGGGACTTTGAGCAAACATGAGGAACCAAACCGGAACAAAAAAAACTTGAGGGACCAAAATAAAATTTTGAGCAAACATGAGGGACCAAAATAAATATTTGGCCAAAATTTAGTAAGCTTCTCCATACAAATCATAAATCAAACTCCTGATATATGATTAAAGTTAGACAAACACCTATCACTTGATCCTGCACCCTACCCTTGGTGGGTTTATAGGTTTAATTTTTAAAAATAATCCCTATATTTTATAAATTCTTAAACTTTAATCCTTAATATATATATTAATTATGTGATAATACTATTTTTTATAATTTTTTGTCAAAGAAATAAATGCGAAATTAATTTATTGTATACTAGCTACCAATATTAGCAAAACCAATATCAAAGCTTTAAAATATATATATATATATATATTTTTCTTCTATATACTAAAAGAAAACATGAAAAGAAATTTTCAATAATCTTTCCCACTTTCATTTATTATTTCAATTAAAGTAGCTAGTTAAATAAAATTTAAGACAAGTATATATATATAGACCAAATTAAAGTGGTAGAATTGAACCTGAAAGCATGAGAATAAGCGTGTCAGTTTCTTCTCCATGAACCCAATTAAAAGCAGGTTCAAAATCTTCATAAACCTGCTTATTATTAGATGCCAACTTTGACTCCATTTTTATGCCTATTGCTTCTTTGATTTTGGCTCTCTCAATACTGATCTCCTACAGTACAATAATAATCAAAACTGTGGCTTCATTTGGTGCTTTTATAGGGCATGCATGCATACACATTAATTATATATATATATCAATTCCATTAATGGAGGAGGTTGTGTTTCCTTTGTACTTGGTTCTTCCTTTTCGTGTGAAAGATCGTTTCATGCATGTTTAAGACTTTTATTAATAATTAATATTTAGGTTTCCCTATGTAACCAACAAACTTTGCTGTAAAGAAAAGTTCCTGTAACAGGCAATTCAGATTCTCTCTTTAATTTCTCCCTCTTCCAACGCTTTAATTTCTTGTAAATTAAACATATGCATCTCTGGCGTGCTATATATTCTCAATTGACCAAAGATTAGGATTTTAAATTCTTCATTTGAGGGTTCTACATATATATATATATATATATCAGTGTTGTCATAACCGAACCGGACAAAGACTCGGACAAGTGTTCGGTTCACGGTCGGATCAGTTGAATCGGTCGGACCGGATGACGCAATAAATAATTATTTTTAATATATTAAATATAAACCTCTATATATTTTTTTTTGTCTAAGAGATGCATTAAATCTATTAATTTATTAGATAAGTAAAACAATTGGTAAGAGAAAGCTAATAGAGTCTCACAGTTGGGATGGTAAAGCTAATAAGAGTGTGAAGAAAGGGCATGGGTTCGATCCCTACAAGGCTCAAAATGGTTTTTTGTAAAAAAAATTGAGAACCGCCGGTCCGGTCCAGCGGTTGGACCCGGTTTTCCGGTTCTTGGCCGGTTATTTCCGGTCCAACCATCATTCCGATTCAAATGGTTGAACCAACTCGCTTGTGTCTTCGGGTAGCGGTCCGACCGGCCGGTCTGGTCCGGTTTTCACATCACTGATATATATATATATATATACTCGTTTAAATATATTCTTGAATTTTTTGAGGGGTTTAATTTGTCTATCTTGCAATTTCATGAAACTGGCGGTAACCTATTGATAATGTTGTCTTCTAATCTTACAACATTTTTATACACTAGTTGATTAGTATTGTTTTAAAAGTTGAATCAGTTATTGAATCGATTGAAATACAGTAGGTTCTAACTAAAATTCAATATAATTCAATCATAGTTAAATTGAGAAGTTATAAAGTTATATGTTATTGTTAAGAAGTCTTTTTTTCTATACACATCTAGTTAAACTGTTAGTACATAAGGTATAATCGAATTCAAAAAGTAAAAAAATGATAAAAAATTACTTTTGAATTTGATTTAATTTCATTTGCTGACAGTCTCAATCGAACAACAAAAAGTATCCGTAAAAAATAATATATAGTTCCAAACTCGTTGCAATCGTACTTGAAAGTTGAAACCATAAAGATATGACAAGCTTTACTTATTTGATAGTGAAACGAGTGACCCACTTTCGAAACATTTTTTGATGACTCCAACTAAATAAAAAAATGAATCGTCAAAAATAGAAGGTAGCTGAAGACTAGTTGCTTTCAAATTTTAAAAAAGAGAAATATGACTATATCCCGTCTTTAATTTAGACCTATGAGCGAATTTAAAAAACTTGGAGGACTAAATTTGTAATAAAACAAGATATATAAAAGGTAGACGGTAAGAGTAACCCTAAAGATAAAGGATCAAGCACGTTGGCCAATTATTTTGTATATATATATTTCAATATTTCTTCTTTATTGTTAGTGTATTATATCTTATAATTTTTATTTTAAAGTATATATACTTTTTATCAAATAATTAAATAAATTTTCAGAATCCAGATTTACTTTACAAATGTTTTTTGTTTTAAAATATTGAATAATAAAATTATAATAAATATAACCAAGCTTGGTTGGCCTAGTGGTCGAGCTCACTAGGTCGCTTAAGCAAGGTCGGCGGTTCGAATTCTGCCTTGTGTATGCAGCAACCAATTGGTCAGCGACAGACCCTTAAATAAAGGACCGATCTGTGGAGGATTAACCCTTGGCCTGTCGGGTTGGGGATACCTTAGGAAACAAAAAAAAATTATAATAAATATAAATATAAAAATTACAATATTCATAATTTACAAGAGTCACCGTTAAAATTTATTGGGGTCTACTCAAATGTGCGACATATATATATAAAGGATATGTGCTGCGTCATCCCTACCTTCCTACAATTTGGGTCCAATTTCAAACCTTTTAGGGCCAAATAATAAAGTCAGTGTAGAATATTATTGTTTATCACACTATTGAGTACTGAATTAAGGGACCACGAATCCACAACCATTGACCCATTATCATTGAGGATTTACGAAGATGGTCTGTTTGTTGAAATATTTATTTTATGGGCTGGTCACTAATTAATGATCTCCATCCATTTGGAAATTTAAGCAAAGACAAGTTGTAACATATATGGCCAATTGGCCACTACTTAACACTTGTGCCATACATAAGAATTGAAAAGTCTAAGAGAGTTGATACATTTAATTCTTTCACCAACAAGTAGATTTGATGTGGACTATTTGTGATTCTCAAAAGTTTGAAACTTTATCTAAATGTAATATACATGCGATGTTAGCTTGTCCACGGTGCAATTTTGACTTAATTCCTTTATATCTTCCAAATATATAGCCACTTGTAGCTAGTGTTTTATGGGCCATTGTGGATTAATCTTGTCCTCATGGCATGAAATGACATATTAATTTGTCTAGGTTATATGGCTTATAACCTTTACTTAGTTTATACTTTATACATATCTAGTTATAACTTCTTATTTTCATCAAGATTTGTTATTGAATAATTCTATATGAATTGTAGAAACATTGAAGATAAAGAACTTTATGAAGATCGAGGAGTAAAATCAGGTCATTAATCTAAAAGAGGAGATGAACCTAGTAATGATAGATAGCCCATTAATTACTATTGAAGATGTTCCACAACATTAAATTTTGAGCAAGGGTTTCCAAAATTATTTAGGTGATCTCATCAACTGTGGTATCATAGCAAGATTGTTAGCAACACTGGACTACTTATAATTTTTGCTTATATAGGGTTTTGATTAACGAAAAAATTTATATAAAGTTATTTATATATTTGTCATAAATTTTAATAATAAGTTTAATTATATTCTCTTTCTTAAACGATGGGCTATATAAAATATTTTCTTTAATATTTTCTTTTTGCTATAATTAGTCATGCAAATTTGCCACGTATTTTTATTGAAGAACTTTATAACATAGACATAAGAAATTGCATCTAAATCTTATGATTTGATTAATAAAAGGATAAGAAAAATGTGTAGCATACAAAAGCTATATTTTTGTGGTCAAATTGCATTCATTCTAGAAAAATAGAAGATTAGTCCCTTTGGAAGTATCCGATCAAATTGGGAAGAAATCGAAGGAAGATAGGAGAACACAATCATAGAAGAAAGGCCAAAATTCTATTATGGTCCTTCAGTTATGTTTAATGTTTTAAATTGATTTCTCAGTTTTTTTTAATTCTATATTGGTCACTCAGTTATGCTCAATGTTCCAAATTGGTCCGTCAGTTATTTTCCGTTCTATATTGGTCCCTCAGTTTTCCAAAACTTGGGATAATTGGTCCCTCAAACATTTTTCATAAAAAGAATAAGACAAAATTGATTTTTAACTCCTAAAAGTTTTAATTTTTACATTAAGGGTATTTTTCTCTGTAATAGAATCAAAATGTAAGAAAGAAGAAATAATTGAGAGGTTTTATTTATTTCACACACAAAAAAACTTCTCTCTCTCTCTCATCTCTCTCTCTCTCTCTTTCGATAGACAAAAAGTAATCAAAGTTTATAGACATTATAATATTTTAAATTCATATATTCGGTTAAGAGAACGAAATTGGGTACTTTCCGAACCGGCCAACGGTAACAAGAACGAATGTGCCGACGGAGGCGGAATGGGAATTATTCATGGAGAAGCGGGAGGTGGCGCTGTTGAGGTGCTTCTCCATGAATAATTCCCATTCTGCCACCTCTGGCTTCTCCATGAATAATTCCCATTCCGCCTCCGTCGGCACATTCGTTCTTGTTACCGTTGGCCAGTTCAGAAAGTACCCAATTTCGTTCTCTTAACCGAATATATGAATTTAAAATATTATAATGTCTATCAACTTTGATTACTTTTTGTTTATCGGAAGGGAGAGAGAGAGAGAGAGACGAGAGAGAGAGAGGGAGAGAAATTTTTTTTTTTGTGTGAAATAAATAAAACCCCCCAATTATTTCTTCTTTCTTACATTTTAGTTCTATTATAGAGAAAAATGTCCTTAATGTAAAAATTAAAACTTTTAGGAGTTAAAAATCAATTTTGTCTTCTTTTTTTTAACGAAAAAATAGATGGAAAACGTTTGAGGGACCAACTGTGCCAAGTTTTGAAAAATTGAGGGACCAATATGAAATGAAAAATAACTGAGGGACCAATTTGGAACATTGAGCATAACTGAGGGACCAATATGGAACAAAAATAACCGAGGGACCAAATAATAAATTTTTCCAAAATTTAATGCTTCTTTGCCTTGAGAAAAATGACAATCATCCTACAAACTTGCCGAACCCAAAACCACACACCCACATGGCCACAGCCCACACGTGGGTCTCGAGTGAATTGTGTAGTCGTCGTCGTCAAGATGAATTCAGAGCGAGCATCTTTCGAGTGACGGTGCCATCTTTTCAATTTTCTAATCCAACCCCTTCATTAATTTGTATCTATTAGTGGAACATTCAATTCAAAACTCAAATCTTGAACTTCCCACTTTCGACTGCTTCATTCTTTCGTTCTCAGAAATGGACGCCAATAACAACGGCGATTCACCTTCTTCGCCTCTAGTTTTCGCTGTTAATGGCGAAAAGTTCGAGCTTTTCAACCCTCAACCATCCATTACTTTGCTCGAGTTCTTGCGTACTCACACTCGCTTCAAGAGTGTCAAGCTCGGTTGTGGCGAAGGTCACTTCAGTTTCTCTTTTCATCTTCGTTTTATTATAATGGTGCATTTGGAATTTTACTTAGAAGAATCTGGGTGTTGAAATTAGGAAGTGAATCTCTAGCTCAACTGATTTCTCAGTGTATCTAGTAGTAGTAGTACTTCAGATTTTTATGTCGATGGTTCATTGTTGAAGTAGTTAGTATGCTTTCTAGATTTTTCACTCTGCTTTGATATTTTATTCTTGGTTATGGTGGAATTTGTTGATATTATCTCTGTTTTGCTTTGGCTGGCTTACATTTGGCATGGTATTGATTGAGTTTCCATGTTCTGCAAAAAATAGGCTTAAGTGCACTTTTGGTCCCATAACTATGACAAAGGTTTCATTTTGGTCTCATAACTTTTTTTGTTGCAATTTTGGTCCCATAACTATGACAAAGGTTTCATTTTAGTCCCATAACTTTTTTTGTTGCAATTTTGGTCCCATAACTTCTCAAAAGGTTCCACGTTAGTCCCTTGGTAAATTCCATCCATATTTAGCCGTTAAGTATGACGTGGCATAGTAACTAGAATCATGATGTGGCAAAATAAGATGAAGTGGACTGAAATAGGAACTATATGCAACATATTAAAACTTATCTATACCCAACCACCATATATACAAAGAGTGGTACTGACAGGGACCAATCTGGTGAGGAAGAAGAGACTTCAAGCAGAAGGCACCGACAAAGTCGATGGGATCCTCAGCCAGAGTCAAACGACCAAAGCGGCGGCGACGGCAAATCGGGAAGCGGAACGAGGAAGAGGAAGTCCCGTTGGGCTGACGAGGAAGAGGAAGTACCACTCTTTGTATATATTGTGGTTGGGTATAGATAAGTTTTCAGTCCATTTCATCTTATTTTGCCACATCATGATCCTAGTCACTATGCCACGTCATACTTAACGGTTAAATATGGATGAAATTTATCAAGGGACTAACGGTGGAACCTTTTGAGAAGTTATGAGACCAAAATTGCAACAAAAAAAGTTATGGGACCAAAATGAAACCTTTGTCATAGTTATGGGACCAAAATTGCAACGAAAAAAGTTTTGGGACCAAAATGAAACCTTTGTCATAGTTATGGGACCAAAAGTACACTTAAGCCTGCAAAATATATAGTAATTAATACTTCTTAGTGATAAAGTGAACTGCTGTTAGACTCTGCGAGTTTCTACAAGCTATAACTTGAGCAAGGAATCGCTCATAAAGCTAAGGAAATTCTTACTTCAGGGATTTTTGCTAAGTTGGTGTTAATATCTACTCTGTACTTGTACTTCTTGTATATATATATTTCCTCGTATGAATTATAAGAACATAGCATCTGGAATCTTTATTTTCTTTTCTCTGGTATTATAATAAAAACTGTCAATAAGTTTAGTAGTTTGGATGTTTTTCTATCCCATCGAATGGGTTGTTGAAAAATGTTGACTCTATATGCTATCTTTTCATCTAACTGTATTTCCTTTTTTTTTTTAAATTATTTTTTTATATTGGACATCTAAATTGTATGGTACACTCTTTTATTTTCCCTTGAGAAACAGATATTAAAGCAAGTTTGATATTGAAACTTTTTATGCTGCCATTGTTGTTTGAGGACCTAGGATAAAAATCCTTGGCTGGCTAGGCTGTTTAGAACATAATTAAAAAGAAATTCCTCATATTGTTTGTTTGTTTTTGTTTTTGTTTTTTTTTCATCTTCTTTTTGAACATAACAGACTAAGAGGCTCTTCTACTCTCAATATTTCTTTTATGTATGTGTTGGTTTTTGATGATTTTCAATCTTTCTTCACATTAATTCATGTCTGAACATAAATGGTTTCAGGTGGTTGTGGTGCTTGTGTTGTTTTAATCTCCAAATATGATCCTGTCGTTGACCAAGTTGATGATTTTACAGCAAGTTCTTGTCTCACACTACTTTGCAGTTTACATGGGTGTTCGATAACAACAAGTGAAGGCCTTGGAAATAGTAGAGAAGGGTTCCACCCAATTCATGAAAGAATTGCAGGATTCCATGGAACTCAATGTGGCTTTTGTACTCCTGGAATGTGTGTATCAATCTTTGGGGCTCTTGTCAATGCTGAAAAGACCAATCGCCCAGCTCCCCGTCTTGGGTTGTCAAAAGTGACAGTTGCTGAGGCTGAAAAGGCTATTTCAGGGAACCTTTGTCGTTGTACAGGATATCGATCAATTGCTGATGCATGCAAAAGCTTTGCAGCTGATGTTGATATGGAGGATTTGGGGTTCAATTCATTCTGGAGAATGGGAGAGAGCAAGGATGTCAAACTTAATAGGTTGCCTAAATATGGACATAATCACAAAAATATAACATTTCCCTTGTTTTTAAAGAATGAAATCAAGCCCAATGTATTCTTGGCTTTTGGAAAACAAAGTTGGCACTATCCTACTAGTCTAAAGGAGATTCAGAGCTTATTGGAAAGAAGCAATGCTGCTCAAAACCAGATAAAACTAATTGTTAATAATACAGGTATGGGTTATTATAAAGATATTGAAGGCTATGATAAGTATATTGATCTAAGAGGCATTTCCGAGCTCTCAAAAATCAGAAAGGATGCATCAGGGTTTGAAATTGGAGCAGCAGTGACAATATCCAAAGCTATTGAGGCTCTAAAGCAAAAGGAAAGGTGTGAGTTTCTTTCAGAGTTTGAGATGATACTCAACAAAATTGCTGATCATATGAGCAAAATTGCCTCAGGGTTTATTCGAAATACAGCTAGTGTTGGAGGCAATTTAGTGATGGCACAGAAGAACAACTTTCCTTCAGATATTGCTACTATACTTCTTGCTGTGGATTCAATGGTTCACATAATTACAGGTGAAAACTTTGAATGGCTTTCATTGGAGGAGTTCCTGGAAAGACCGCCATTAGGTTTGAAAAGTTTACTTCTAAGTGTTAAAATTCCTAGTTGGGAATCTAGAAAAGGTGGGTATCCAGCAGAGAGAAGTAAATTATTATTTGAAACATTTCGAGCTGCTCCTCGACCCCTTGGAAATGCCTTGCCGTATTTAAATTCTGCTTTCTTAGCTGAGGTTTCTCCTTGTAAAGACTCTGCTGGGACCACAATCAATTCTTGTAGGTTGTCTTTTGGTGCTTATGGGACCAAACATGCAATTAGAGCAAAAAGGGTTGAGGAACTATTAGTAGGAAAGCTGCTAAGTGTTGGCATTTTATATGAAGCTGTCAACTTGCTTACAGCTTCTGTTGTTTCTGAAGATGGAACTTCGAGGGCAGCTTATCGTTCAAGCTTGGCAGCTGGTTTTCTTTTTGAGTTCTTTAACCCCTTTATTGACAGTTCTATTGAAATCTCTAATGGTTACACAGGAAAGTATACTTGTCCATCCTTCACGAAGGCTTCTGAAATGGAAGAGGACCATATGCAGGTTAATCATGAAATACTCCCTACTTTATCAGCTGGAAAGCAAGTCCTTCAATTAGGTGGCGAGTATTCTCCCGTCGGGGAAGCAATTATGAAATCTGGAGCTGTTTTACAAGCTTCAGGTCTGTTTTGTACCACAAACTTGTAGAATAATTTACTAAATGTAATTATTTTTCAAATGAACTCCATAAATTGCTTTGTCATGGTCAAATTAATATGTTTCTGTTCTTGTTAGATGCTTGTAGCTTGCAAACATATAAGAACCTGTTGTCTAAAGATCTTTCCTCTCTGACCTTGCTGTTCTCTTGACCTGAAGTAGTCTTAGATTCATATTTTGGCATGCTATCTTTAGTTTCAACTGAAATCAAAACCAAAGAAATGAAAACTCTCTTCCCGGTCTCTTGAAGTATAATATTTTATTCTTATCATTTACCTAAAGTCACCGCAATAATGATTGAAAACTTGCTCCCCTTTTGCTTGGTTCCAATCAATTGTCGATCCATTGTTAATTACTTGTTCTCTAAAGGTCTTCCATCTTCATACTGATATATTTACTGTGTTGGCATCCTATCACTGATTACCATCTACCTGAAGTCAAAATCAGAGAGATTGAAAACTCTCTTCCCAGTCTCTTGGCCTGAAGCGATCTTGGAATTGTAGTTTGCATCCTTCTGTCACTATTATCATCTATCTAAAGTGAAGACAGCATTAATTGAAACCTTTCTACCCATGTTCTTGGTTTCAAACAATTGTGCACCCATTTTCTAATTAAAAGTCGACTTATTTCTGATTTAAATGCTCTTTGTCTGATTAACTATTCTTCTTTTATTTTTAAAATTTCTTTGTTGTTACCTGACAATTTATTTTCAATTTATTGTTGTAATCTATGCTCAGTTAGAGGTATATGTTTTACTAATAAGTCCTATAGGTGAGGCTGTGTTTGTGGATGACATTCCTTCTCCAACAAATTGCCTATATGGAGCATATATATATAGTACTAAACCTTTGGCTCGGGTGAAGAGTATAAAGCTGAAACCCGAATTGCACTCTGATAGAGTGAGGGCAATTATTTCAAGTAAAGACATTCCTGAACGTGGGGAGAACATTGGTTCTAAGACTATATTTGGTGTTGAACCTTTATTTGCCGATGAGATCACTAGATGTGCTGGTGAGCGTCTTGCATTTGTGGTGAGTTGTTGCTGTCCTCATTAACATATGAGCTTTTCTTTAAGCTATTTTGAAACTAAAGTACAGCATGAATGCCTTCCATTTTAGTCACTGGATGACTTCTTTAGGTTGCAGATACACAGAAACTTGCAGATATGGCAGCAAACACTGCAATTGTTGATTATGAATTTGAGAATCTTGAATCACCTATTCTATCTGTGGAAGAAGCTGTTGAAAGATCTAGCCTTTTTGAGGTTCCTTCTTTCTTATACCCACACCAGGTTGGTGAACTATCAAAAGGAATGGCCGAAGCAGATCATAAGATTCTCTCTGCTGAGGTATGTGGAATATCATAAATATATATCTTTGTTCTCCCTCTCCAGTTTTTAAACCTTTGTAGTATCCAGTCTCCACCTCCGTCTCTGTTGTGATGTTTAAGTCTGCTGGTAAATAATAGATGTTGAAAAGCTCATGTTGACCAATTATATTCATTGTCATTGATCAGAACCTTTTGAATATTTCTGAACTTATGACATTATTATCGTTATCTAAATAATGTGATATCCAGATGAAACTTGGGTCTCAATACTATTTCTATATGGAGACACAAACTGCACTTGCCATACCCGATGAAGATAACTGCATGGTAGTTTACAGTTCATCTCAATGCCCTGAGTTTACACATTCTGCTATATCAAGATGCCTGGGTGTTCCTGAACATAACGTTCGAGTGATTACAAGAAGGGTTGGAGGAGGTTTTGGTGGAAAGGCAATAAAATCTATACCTGTAAGTATCCAGCAGCTTTTTATTTTATTTTACAATATTAATACTTCATTATTACATCTCTTTCTGTTCTCTTGTCTAATTACAAGCACTAAAGAGAAATGTTAAGATCAATTTAAAATCATGAGATTGTGTGATATCACAATCTTGCAAACCAAAACCAATTCCAATCTTGTAATATTGATATCAGCTGGGATTGGCGGTGGATTGCGATCTTCCTCATAAGATTGTTCGATTGTTGACCTTGAAATGCACCCTTTTAAGAATTTGGTCTTCTTCATCTACTTAAATTGAAGTTTGTGCTTCTTTTTCTTCCTTATTGGTCCTTCTCCTTTGTTTATTCTGCTTCTTCATTTGGGTCCTTCTCTCTAGCCTCAAAACACAGCCGTATATTCACCAGAGAGAAAGGGAGAAAGAAAGGCCAATTTCTTCTGCACTGGCACAGATTTTTGTTTATTTCATTCTGCGCATAACCCACCACTTTTGTCCACTTGGTTTTCTATTTCTTTTTTTTCAATGCAGTAAGCCTTAGGTTTTTGAGAGATAGAAGAAGAAATTTGGAAGGGAAGCAAGGAAGCCTCTTGTTTTAGTATGAAACCACATGCTCAAACGATAACTTACAAAGCACATAAAATTTATTGTCATTCAACTTCAACAAAGTTTTTTCGTTTCTCACAACTATCCTATCCTTCCAAAATACTCCAAAGCAATCCCCCCATATAATTTCAAGTTCACCCAATCTTGGGGGGATTTTGGAGGAGGAAGTTGAAATCATTAAATTAAATGTTATTATTTACTAATAAACTAAGTTATTATAACTAGTCACTTTTAATGACAGATATATTAATCATTGATTATTTTATTTTATGGTATCTTAGTTTATCTCTTTGTTAAACATCCAGACAAGGAGAAGGGAAATTAATTTTTAATCATCCTTTATTCTTGCTTCTCCCTTCTTTCTCTTTGGACTCTTTGTCCTTCCACCCATTATTACCCTGACATTTCAAACTATTAAGCTTCTTTTTCTACTTTCTTCCTACAAGACAATGGAAAGTTAAGAAGATATTTTTCAAGAAATATGACAGTATATGTTGTTTTTACCTATAAAATTAGTTCAAGTGCTCATACTGATATATTTCAGGTTGCTACAACATGTGCACTTGCAGCACAGAAATTACACCGCCCTGTCAGGATGTATCTCAACCGAAAAACAGATATGATGATGGCTGGAGGAAGGCATCCAATGAAGATAACTTACAGCGTAGGATTCAAGAGTAATGGAAAAATTACTGCATTAGAACTTGAGATATTGGTAAATGCTGGGATATATGTTGATATAAGTCCAATAATGCCGCATAACATTGTTGGTGCACTTAAAAAGTATGACTGGGGTGCCCTATCTTTTGATTTTAAGATATGCAAAACAAATCATCCTAGTAGATCTGCGATGCGGGCTCCTGGGGAAGTCCAGGGTTCATTTATTGCTGATGCTGTAATAGAGCATGTGGCATCCTCACTTTCAATGGATGTAGATTCTGTACGAAGCATTAATCTTCATACATACAAAAGTCTTTGCACATTCTACGGAGGTTCTTCAGGTGAACTCAATGAGTATACGTTGCCTACTATATGGAATAAGTTGGCTGTTTCTGCAACCTATGACCAGAGAACTGAAACGGTGAAAGAATTTAACAGAATTAACATTTGGAGAAAACGGGGCATATCTCGAGTACCTATTGTGCATGCAGTGAGTCAGAGGCCAACTCCAGGGAAAGCAAGCATTTTAAGTGATGGTTCTGTGGTTGTTGAAGTCGGAGGTATTGAACTGGGTCAGGGCCTCTGGACAAAGGTGAAACAAATGGCTGCATTTGCTCTCAGGGCAATTCAATGTGATGGCATTGGAGACCTTGTGGATAAAATACGGGTTATACAATCTGATACCTTGAGCTTGGTTCAAGGGGGATTTACTTCTGGGAGCACTACATCCGAGTCAAGCTGCGAATCAGTTCGGCTTTGCTGCAATATTTTGGTTGAGAGGTTAAGGCCTCTCAAGGAAAGCCTGCAGAAGCAGATGGGTTCTATCAAATGGGAGACACTTATTTTTCAGGTAGCTTTATTTTTAATTGTGAAAATGTCGGGGGAAAAGGAAGCCGGGTTTTTTTTTGGAGGGGTTGATGAGGGTTGCCCATTAGGTAACTGTTAATATACCTCAATTTACCAATTCTATACAAGACACCATCATGGTTAATTTTCATATTTAAACAAGGTGGAAGTTAACTTTTTTGGGAAGTACACTGCAAAGATACTTTCCTATCTGCACCATCAAGAATATACTTAAAACATGTTACTAAAAACTTGTCAACATGTAGGCTCACTTGCAAGCTGTGAACTTATCAGCAACTTCTCTTTATGTCCCTGATATCACGTCCATGAATTACCTCAATTATGGTGCTGCAGTTGGTGAGGTAAGTTTATTTTTTTCATCCTGCGCATTCCAGGTGCAGCACACCTAAAATGAAATTGGTATTTTATTTTTCATGCTTGAAAAATCCCTTAAATGGCCAACAAAAGCTGGTCAAGTTGGTAAGGTGTTGGCTCATAATTTACATAGTCTTGAGTTTTATTCCTATTGCCCAATATGAAGATCGTGTTAGTAAGTAATCTGTAAATACCTCTATAAAGCTAAGCATTGGAGAATATTTACCAGGTGGAAATAAACCTTCTTACTGGAGAAACAACAGTTGTGCAAACAGATATTCTCTATGACTGTGGACAGAGTCTCAACCCTGCTGTGGATTTAGGACAGGTGGGTTGACTATATTTATTTTTAGCATTAGCCACTGAAGTTCAACTTTACTGTTCAATTGTTCCACTATAGTTCAGTTCGCCCAATCCTTTTTATCGTCATATTTAGCTTTTTTTTTTCCTTGCCAATATCATCATATTTAGTTGATTACTATTAGTTTCATGTGTGGAATGCAGAAGAGACAAATTTATTTGTTTGCCTAAAGTTGTCTGATTATTATATTGTCATATAACAAACTCTTCAAAAATAATAATTTCTGCTTTCAGATTGAAGGAGCTTTTGTACAGGGGCTGGGGTTTTTCATGCTGGAAGAATATGAAACAAACCTTGATGGATTATCATTGGCAGACGGTACGTGGACCTACAAAATCCCTACAATAGACACTATACCTAAACAGTTCAATGTTGAAATCCTTAGCAGCGGGAATCACCAAAAACGTGTTCTCTCTTCAAAGGGTATGCTCCATCAAAGTTTTGTCCCATTTTCAGATTATGTCTGTTGTTTCTTCTACAATATTAATGTTTAAACCAGTTGGGTAATTTGAAAGCTTGAAAATAAATGAAGCATTATTAGTTTTTTTTCTTCACATTTGACCTTGGATTTAGTTATTAGTTATAAAGATTTAACTTCTTTTGTTAATATGAACTGAAAAATATATTTATTGTGTGCAAAATTGTGGGATAAAACAGTACTATTTGTCTAGTTATATATCCTATGTGAATGTGTATTATTATCAGTAATTACTTTAACTTATGAGGGTATGTTGTTATGGTTACATTTTACTAAAATCATTTGACTTGCCTTATGAAAATGATTTCATCTGATTCAATCGATTGAGTCAATCAACTTGTGACTTAATGGTCTCTCTGATTCAGTGACTGGTCTAACTTTTTAAATATTGTATTAAAGCCTAATTTTTAATATTCGTTGGTGCAGCTTCCGGTGAGCCACCGTTACTTCTAGCAGCATCAGTTCACTGTGCTACTAGAGCTGCCATTAAAGAAGCCAGGAAACAACTTCTTTCATGGAGCAACTTGTGTGCATCTGATTCAACTTTCCAATTGGAAGTGCCTGCAATCATGCCTGTGGTAAAGGAACTGTGTGGACTTAACGTTGTGGAGACATACTTGAAATGGAAAATGAGCAGGAATTAAGGAAGTCTATATTCTTAAAAAGAAACAGGTGCTTTGCTTTGATTTGAGATTGTACATAATTATCAGGCTAATGGAAGATTTTACAATGGTAGATTACAGCATATTCCTGTTGTTATAATGTCTGGTTTTCCAAAGTTGTGATTTGTTTCATTACCATCCAACCGCACTGGTATTTTTGCTTTAAATTTTAACAAAAATAGTCATGTAAAGGTTAAAATATGTAACGAACAATTTTATAGTTAAAACTATGTTTTATTTATATTGAACATATTCGATCTTTCTGTTACAAGAATTAAGATTAAGTTGAAATTTTGAAGTTGGATTTGCCCACTTAAAATCCTAGTTATAGCCTCGGTTACGCTGAAAGATATAAGTGCAATATACATTTTTTTTTTCTCAGATTTGGCCAAAATGATATGGTTCGATTTTACACACTCTTACCAAGTTAAGTGTCAAACTCAAATTATGACATAGAATCATGATTGAAATAATATTTAATGACTATCTTTATAATATTTATGACATATAAATATTTAAATTAACATATAAGTAAATTTTATTTTCATATTAACAAAATAAATTTATGACTATCTTTATAATGGCAAAAACATGTTTATTTGTCAATTAATAATTCAACTTGTTATAGATTAACAGTATTAAAATTTTGATTAACATTGTTATATGATCAATTTAGTTAAAACTCAGATAGAGGAACTAAATTTGATTATAAAACAAATTGTGAGAACAAATTGAGAAGAGAAATCTAAGAGGGCCAAATTAAAAAAAAAAAGTAAATATGTGAACCCAAACTGCACTTTAGTCCTTTTAGTTTCATAAATACGAATTGATGGAATACCAAACACAAGACCCATTCAAATGCAAATAAATTGAAGTGTTACGTTTCTTCCGATGTTTGTCCCCACTAGACTTTGTGTAGTAAATTAAAGTCTGAATATTCACAAGACTCGAATAAGAATCAGATTTTAAGATAAAACAAAGAGTTGACGCGTTGACTCCACTCTTTCTTGGAAACACATCATGGCCCCAGCATGTAGATTATTGATGAACTAATGAGTAATGTTGCTTATTTAATAAATTTTACATTACATATTGTTAATTACATAAAGTTGCCGTGGAAGGAATTGTAGGATTTTATGCGCCTTAAATTTATAGTCCTCACTCCTAACTCGCTCTTTCAAAATCTTTATTAATTTCTGTTCTTTCATTTTTTTAATTTTATATTATGAGTTATTACATGATTAAATTTAGTTAATTTTTTTTTAAAAAAAGGAACTAAACTTGATCATAAAATAAATTGTAAGGAACTAAATTAGGAAGATAAATTTAAGAGAGAATTTTTTTGAAAAAAAAGTAAATATGTGATCCAAAATGGTGCTTTAGTCCTTTTAGTTTCATGATATGAATCGATGGATATTAATTTATATAAGACCGATTCAAATGCAAATAAAGTGTGTTACATTTCTTCCAATGTTTGTCCTCACTGGACTACTTTGTGTAGTCAATATTCACAAGACTTTGGAATAAAACAATTGGATGATGTTACAACATGGTGGCTTTTGATTGGTTATCTTGTGCCATGTCAACATGCCATAGCCCATAAGGCAAGTAAAGGAATATGTAGTCTCCTATTAGTTATTATGATAGATAGATAGATAACTAAATTGATCGCAAATTATCCCTTTATTCAATATATAACTAAATTGAAGTGATTATACCTATAGGTAAAGTTTAATTTTAGGGTAAATTACACTTTGGTACCTTGTAGTTTGGTCGTATTTCACTTTGGTACCCTTTGGAGAAATTTTGTAATTTTAATCATAACAAATTTTACAAAAATTACATGTTGACCCCCAATATTTTCAGAAAATTTTAAATAGGTCCCTAGATACATACTATCTAGGGACTAAAATGAAAACTATAAAAAAATTTTGGGGTCAAATGTAATTTTTGCAAAATTCTTTATGGTTAAAGTTACAAAATAGTTCCAAATGGTACCAAAGTGTTAACGGAGAATACCACGGGGTACCAAAGTGTCACTTTTTAAACCATATGGTACCAAAGTGAAATATGACCAAACCACAGGGTACCAAAGTGTAATTTACCTTTATTTTTATATCAACAAAATAAATTTGTAAAAAATCTAGATACCTTATGTAAAATTAAAAAAATATAAAAAATGACTTATTATGACTATTTTATAATAACAAAAAAATATATTTGTTTTCCAATTAATACGACATGTTATCAATTAATAGTATTGAATTTTTCTATTAATATTATAACATGATTAATTTAGGTAAAACTTAAATAAAAAGACTAAATTTGATTATAAAATAAATTGTAAGGGACCAGATTGCAAAGATAAATATAAGAGATACTAAATTTTAAAAAAGTAAAAGTGTGATCCAAAATTGTGCTTTAGTCCTTTTAGTTTCATGGATATGAATCGATGGATATTAATATTAATATATATATATATAAGACCGTTTCAAATGCAAGTAAAGTGTGTTACATATTTCTTCCAAAGTCTTTGTCCTGATCACTAGACTTTATGTTGTCAATATTCACAAGACTATGGATCGAATAAAAATCAGAATTTACGACAAACTAAAAAAGTTGACGCGTAGGTTACACTCATTCTTGGAAATTCATCATGACAAACTAAAAATCAGTATTTATAACACTACTTGCGTCAACTTTTATTATTGCCATGAGGGCCCAAGTTCTATTCCTTGTATAATTTTCTATTTTGGCCAAAAAGTTAGTTTGGTCTCTAATTCTTTTTTTTTTTTCGTTAATGTTTCCTAAAAGTTTCATAATTAGTCCTTAAGTATTGAATGTGGTCATATTTCTCTCGTTTCAAATTTGAATACGATGAAATAATAGTTACAGATAGAATTTGATGAGTATATGTTCTTTCTTTATCCAATTGAAGTTATCAACGAACAAGGTCAAATTGAGTATGAAATTGAGCCAAAAAATGAGTCTCTTGTTTAATAAATTCGGTCATATCTCTCTTGTTTTAAGTACGAATACAACAAAATTGGAGTTATGAATTACTATTGACAAATGTGAAATGTTGTGGCATAATTGACACAAAACAAACGTTGTGGGTATAACTGAAACTGACTCCAAACGTTAAGGACACCAACAGGTCTTTTGTTAAAAAAAAAATTGATTTTCATCCCCCTAAATTTTTCCTCTTTTGCATTAAGACCATTTTCCTATTATAACAAAGAAAAAACTCACTTTTTCCATTTTTCCTAATCTAATAATTATTCATGTTGTGACTTTTGTATATTTTATTTATGTAAGACAATGAAATTATGGATTCACAAAGTATATCTTATTGTTATATAAAGTTTATAGTTATATTTTATCAATNTATAATTGTTTATAGAACTTTGAGACATATTCTAATTTTGGTGAACCTTGGATCCAACAACCTAAATATTTTTATACCAAAAAAAAGTTTAAGAGGGTATTTAAAATTAGATTGAACGAGAGTATTTATTAGATTTGATACTTTAGAGGTTATTTATAATTAGACCATAGTTAAATGAAACTATTTACTAGGCTTAGGAGTCAAAGAAACTATTTATAATTAGGCCATAGTTGAACAAGATTACTAGCTTGGCAAAAGATAAATTTAACACGATCAAGATTCAAGGGTAAAATATATTAAGGTTAGTTTATGATACAACTTGAATATTGCATATAATTATTGATATAATCTCATATATAATTTTGATTGATTAAAAAAAATTATCTTTTTCTATTATTTCTCATTATTAAATTATTTTAAAAAAAAATTATGTCATCTCGTAATTATATATAATTATATAAATACTCTAAATTGCATCTTATAATTTTTCTACCTAGATTGAATCAAACGTCACGTACACGTATAAAAAAACTAATAACACTGCATAAATATTTACTTGCTACTATTTCACTATGAGAAAACGATATACTAATTAAAAAAGTTGCCGGTCATTGCATCCAAATATTATTAATTGATAAAATCAACTTAACGTAAACTTAATTGGAACATTTTGATTTTTGACCAATAATTACGCTTTTCAAAGTCTTCATTTCACTTCTGGCCAAATCATTTGCACTGTTCATTCAAGATGAAACAAGGTCTGTTGATTTTTGACCAATTTTATTTGCACTGTTCATTTCACTTCTGGCTAAATCATTTGCACTGTTCATTCAAGATGAAACAATATTGTATTTCTTTCAATTGGACTACGTTTTCTTTTCAACAAAGGGAAAAAGACATTTTCATGCCGTTATTGTTTGGGGTCAGTTTTAGTTATGTTTTTAATGATTGTTTTGTGTCAATTAACCTAAACGTTTTGTTAGTAACTTTATCCAAAGGAAACAACGGATCTTATTTACAAAAGATAAAATTATGATCTACAACAAAATAGAAAAGGAAGATTGACAGAGGGAGAGAGAGCTTTGAGGAACATAATCCCTAGACGTGAAAAATATTTTTCAAATAATGGAGAAGACCCTCGTTTATAGAAAAATAGGGGGAAAAAACACAATGCCACATGAACATGACAACACGAGATTAGTAAAAAGGTGCCACTACAGTAAAGGTGTTATTCTCACGCACACTAGACTTTGTGTAGTAATTTAGTAAATTAAAGTATGAATATTCGCAAGACTGGAATAAAAATCCGATATAAAATCAAGTAAAGAGTTGACGCGTTGACTCCACTCTTTCTTGGAAACTCATCATGGCCCCAGCATGTAAATTATTGATGAACTAATGAGTTAACCTGTCATCTATAAATTCATAAGTAATGTTGCTGAAGTAAGCAAAAAAACAGAAAAGAAAGAAAGAAATAGCCTTTGTTTAACATGGGGAGACACGCAAGTAGTGTTATAATACTTGGTGTGGTTTTAGTGATTATTGCTCAAGTTGCAAAGTTATGTGAGTGTGGGAATTCAAGCACCATCACCACAGGGTGCATAGAAAAAGAGAGAAAAGCCCTTCTCGAATTCAAAAGCATGTTTTATGATCCATTCCATTTGCTCTCTTCTTGGAATGGCTCCAATTGTTGCCAATGGAATGGTATATCCTGCCATCCCATTACTCAACATGTTCTCAAACTCGATCTCAAGTCTCCATGCTATGTCAACTACTCTGATGAAGCAGAATGGGATCCACTTTCTTATGGTTATACTACCAATTGCATGACGTTGCACGGAAATCTACTCCAGCTGAAAGCTCAAAATGTTAATCCCTCTCTGTTGCAGTTGGAATATTTGAATTACTTGGACTTGAGTGGGAATTATTTTAATCTTACTTCCATACCCATGTTTTTGGGTTCAATGAAGAGGCTTGAGTATCTTTCTCTCTCTGATGCTTACTTTAGTGGGAGGATTCCTCACAATCTTGGAAACCTCTCCAAATTGCATCACCTGGATCTGAGCAAAAATTTGTTAGATTGGGAGGAAGACATCAATTGGGTTTCTCAGCTTCAGTCACTCCATCACCTTGATATGAGTTATGTTTATCTTGGGAGAGCACAGAATGTTTTTCAGGTACTTAACATGCTTCCTTCTTTGTCACATGTACACTTACGGTGGTGTTCCCTTTCCCACTTGTTCACAGGTGGTCAGCCTATTAATGTCACTAATCTTGCCCGAGTTGAGGTTCTCGATCTTGCATCCAATGTCTTTGAATCTCCCATGCTCAATAATGCTTTTCAAAACATGACTTCATTAAGAGTCCTTGACATTTCTGGAAATTTCCATCTCAAAATAGTGCCATTTTGGTTGAAAGACTCTAAAAGCCTCGTGGAACTATATGTACGTGAGTGTTCACTTGATGGCCCATTTCCTTCTGTTCTTCAAAACATGACATCCATAGAAGTCATTGATCTTTCAAATAATGCCCTTGATGGATCTATTCCTCAAGATGCTTTGCTAGGTAGGACTTCCATCTCTTACCTCAATCTTGGCTTCAACAATTTCACTGCCATGGAGGTCCCTCTTTCATCCATTATAAGAAACATGTGTCATTTGAAGTCATTAGTTTTGTCAGGAAACATGTTCCAAGGAGAAGTGTTTGAAGGCGCCTACGGAAATGCATCATCTAGATGCATCAACCCCAAGTTAGAAACGCTAGATTTAAGCGGTAATGAGTTCAGTGGTAGCCTACCATCAATATCATGGTTCCAAAACCTTGAACATTTGAGGTCATTGGACCTCAGTGGCAATCATCTCAATGGGACGATTCCAGAGAGTCTTGGACTACTTGTGAATCTAAAATATTTATATCTTTCTCAGAACAACTTAGATGGGATCCTTCCAAATGTTATTGGGCAACTTGACAATCTTCAAGATCTTGACCTTTCAAACAATCATTTTCAAGGTGTTATTCCCACAAATTTTGGAGAGCTTGTAAATCTTTGTCTTCTTGATCTTTCAAATAATCATTTTCAAGGTGTGATTCCTACAAGCTTAGGACAACTTGTAAATCTTCAATCTCTTGATCTTTCAAACAATCATTTTCAAGGTGTTATTCCTAAAAGTTTTGGTCAACTTGTAAATCTTTTCAATCTTGACCTTTCAGATAATTATTTTCATGGAGATGTTTCCATTAATTTAGGCCTACATGTAGGCTACCTAAACCTTTCACATAATAATTTCCATGGTATTGATCAAATTAATTTTTCCCCTCTCCAAGGTTTAGAAGTCCTTGATTTTTCAAATAACCACATTACTGGATCAATTATTGAGAATATAGGTGATATGATGCCCAGTCTGAGATACTTGTCCATAGCAAATAACCTTGTCAATGGTTCCATACCAAATTCTTTGTGCAAACTTGAGTTCTTGGCCAGTCTTGATCTTTCAAAGAATAATTTATCTGGTGAAATTCCAAACTGTTGGAAGGACAATGGAAATTGGTATGAGATAAATTTGTCATCCAACAAGTTGTCAGGTGTTTTTCCATGTTCATTCTGGAATCTTTCTACATTGTCATGGTTGCATTTAAATGATAACACTCTTCAAGGTGAGCTTCCTTTTCCCATGAATACTTTGCAACAATTGTTGATTTTGGACCTTGGGGAGAATAACTTTTCTGGGAGCATACCTTTGTGGATGAGGAACACCTTTTCCTCACTACAAATTCTTCGGTTGCGTCAAAACAAGTTGAATGGCAACATACCTTCTCAATTGTGCCAGCTCCGATCACTTCAAATCTTGGACCTTGCAGATAATAATTTATCAAGTTCAATCCCTCCTTGCCTAGGGAACCTGACAGGTATGACTCTTGACAAGTACTCCCCATCCGAAAGCAGAACAGCGCCCGATAATACCACGTCGGTTGCAGAAGCTCCTGAAAGTAGCTGGAACGTTGAAGATGTCAAACAAGTCTTGAAAGGAAGAGAAGATGATTATACAAGAAATCTAAAGTTGGTTGTCAACATGGATCTTTCAAGAAACAATTTGGTTGGTTCAATTCCTAAAGAGATAACATTGCTCACAGGACTACATGGCTTGAATTTATCAAACAATCATTTGGAAGGAGAAATCCCTCAGATGATAGGAAACATGAAGTCACTGAAATCTATTGACCTTTCCTTCAACCAACTTTCAGGTTCAATTCCTAATAGCATGTCTACTTTATCTTCAATGGGCCACTTGAATTTGTCATATAATAATCTCTCAGGGCCAATTCCAATTGGAACTCAACTTTCAACTCTTGATGACCCATATATATATGTGGGCAACCAATATCTTTGTGGAACTTCGCTGCCAAATAAATGCCTCAATGATGATTCTCATCAAGTTCCTAGAAGCAAAGGTGATGAAGAGGAAGAGGACAAGTCAGAGAAAATATGGTTTTACTTTGTTGTAGCGATTGGATTTGCAAGTGGATTTTGGGGAGCCATTGGAACTTTATGGTACAAGAAGAGTTGGAGACACACTTGCTTTCGCTATGTGGAAGGGTGGGCAGACAATATTTACGTTGCAATTGTGATCAAGGTTGAAAAATTGAAGAAGTGGAAGGGGAAAAATTGCGTTCAAGGGTGATTTCTACGTATGTATTGTATTCTAGTTTGGTTTTGTACTTTATGTTCTTACATAGAATAAGGTTGAATGTTACTGTATGTATTGTATTCTAGTTTGGTTTTGTACTTTATGTTCTTACATAGAATAAGGTTGAATGTTACTGTTCTCTTCCTGTACGCGCTTTCTTGTACTCAAATCTCTATTCAATAGCTAAATTTATGTTATAATATGTGTAGAGTGACTTATAATTTAATCTTTCAAAAATCATTTCCATTATTATACCCAAATAGTCTTTCAAATATGGCATTCATTTTAATGTCACTATATATTATACCCAAATTTTATCTATAATGGCCCAATTTTAGAGCTTGTCAATTATAATTTTTTTTTACTTCCATAAAATTTTGAGTAAGAAAACTTAATATATAGTCAAAATTTATGGCAATAGTGTAAAATTTAAAATTTTTTTCTTATTTTAAGGCAACTATGCATATAGATGAAATAACAACATTATAACCATTAAAATATGTACACTTACAACAACAAAATAGAACAATAATTCTAAGATAGTGCAGAAACTCAATAAATGGTCTCTATCTATCAATGCCTCTCAAGCGCCTCAGTACATCTTTTTCGCCTGTCAGTTGGTTGACCAAGCCTTTCAATTGGCAAGAAAAAAATTCAGTATCATTCAGTTTTGAATTAAAATCAAACAACTAAAGACTGCTTAAAACTCTATTCTAAAGATCATGGAAAAATTCATAAATTTGTTGAGAAATTTATTAGTATAACGCACAGAGATTGCCAACATTATAAGAAATGATTACCGTTGGTGTAATCTCTACAATCATGTAGACCAACCCTCAAATGTGTATCCCAACTTCTATTGAATTCACTTGCTATGTCTACAGCATCAGCTCTTGAATATCCAACAAACCAGCATTTGTTTCGCGGTAACGTTTTCATCTTCCTCACAAGAACAGTCCCTGAGAATATAAATGCATTGATTGGATCACAACAAACATTTAATTTATAAATATATATTGTGTATCTACGAGACATCTTTCCCTGTTTTAGAGTTTAGGTAAAAACTAATCTTTGTTCGAATCAAGAGATCTCTTGACTCTTAACAACTCTCTCAACAATAATGACTAGTAAAAGTTGAACTCGAGATATTATATAATGGAGATTGGAATTTTTATCACTCCAAAATACTTGTTGGTTTACAAGCAACATCTTTTGGGCATAAAGAGCTTTATATTATATAAAATGCATGTTTTAATAATAAATGTTTCAATGATGATCAAACTTAAACAGGGTATGAGCACATGATAGTGCAATATACCAGAATGCCGATAAACAAAAATGAATCTGCGTTTGTATTAGCTTACAACTGAAGATTTGACACAAAAATTACATGTAGGGCTTTACATTTCACCATTAATTCACAAGCCAAATGTTCTTGGAATGTAATATGATTTACAGATGCAAATGCTTACCTGGCACTGGTCTACCAGATAGAACTGCAAGTGCCACATATATGTCTTCGGGATCCTTAGGTTGAAAATCAAAAACGATGACCTAAAACAACATCTTCATTGTGATTAGAACTAAAGTTTGTACTATGCGAGTTTGATAAATGGAATATATGTATAGAAGTTATAGGTTTTATGGGATTACTGAAAGAAATCAGAATGTATTATGGATCACGATTTAATACTAGTCCAAATAATATACACATATTAAATAAACTGCTGAGTAAACTACAATCTGATGATGGAAAATACTTCAATCATCCATCAATTTGGTAGTTCAAAATTTAGAGTAATTAATGACATGGTCCCCGAAAGATTATGGATTTCTCAATTCCATGACTAAACGACAAAATTATAAAATTTAGTTCCTAAAATATGTAATTACAATCAATTTAGTCATTTTGATTAAGATATCAATTTAAATATAACAACAAATATAATTATCTAAATCTTATGGATTGTAATTAGATTTCCTGAGGACTAGATCATATCATTTTATTTTTTTAAGGCAAAAGCACCTTGGGTGCCGAACTATGGGGTAAGTTTCAGTTGTTTTTCTAAAGTTTCACATTTGATTCAATCAAACCCTAAGGTTTGACACCATCTAAATCATTAACAAAAAATGCTAACATCATGTTGATGTCAATATTTTTGGGAGTAAAACCAACACAAAATGTGAAAGTTTGGGGGTGTAACTAAAACAAATGTAAAAGTTTTAGGGTAAAACTAATACCAAAACAAAGAAGAAAAAAAAAAGTCACATGAGTGGAATATTTGAATTACTTGGACTTGAGTGGGAATTATTTTAATTTTACTTCTATACCCATGTTTTTGGGTTCCATGAGGAGGGTTCAGTATCTTTCTCTCTCTGATGCTTACTTTGTTGGGAGGATTCCTCACAATCTTGGAAACCTCTCCAACTTGCATCACCTGGATCTAAGCCGGAATCGTGGGTTAGATGGNGCATGTTTTAATAATAAATGTTTCAATGATGATCAAACTTAAACAGGGTATGAGCACATGATAGTGCAATATACCAGAATGCCGATAAACAAAAATGAATCTGCGTTTGTATTAGCTTACAACTGAAGATTTGACACAAAAATTACATGTAGGGCTTTACATTTCACCATTAATTCACAAGCCAAATGTTCTTGGAATGTAATATGATTTACAGATGCAAATGCTTACCTGGCACTGGTCTACCAGATAGAACTGCAAGTGCCACATATATGTCTTCGGGATCCTTAGGTTGAAAATCAAAAACGATGACCTAAAACAACATCTTCATTGTGATTAGAACTAAAGTTTGTACTATGCGAGTTTGATAAATGGAATATATGTATAGAAGTTATAGGTTTTATGGGATTACTGAAAGAAATCAGAATGTATTATGGATCACGATTTAATACTAGTCCAAATAATATACACATATTAAATAAACTGCTGAGTAAACTACAATCTGATGATGGAAAATACTTCAATCATCCATCAATTTGGTAGTTCAAAATTTAGAGTAATTAATGACATGGTCCCCGAAAGATTATGGATTTCTCAATTCCATGACTATAAGACAAAATTATAAAATTTAGTTCCTAAAATATGTAATTACAATCAATTTAGTCATTTTGATTAAGATATCAATTTAAATATAACAACAAATATAATTATCTAAATCTTATGGACTGTAATTAGATTTCCTAAGGACTAGATCATATCATATTATTTTTTTAAGGCAAAAGCACCTTGGGTGCTGAACTATGGGGTAAGTTTCAGTTGTATTTCTAATTTTTTTTTGTCAGTTGTACTTCTAAAGTTTCACATTTGATTCAATTATACCCTAAGGTTTGACACCATCTAAATCATTAACAGAAAATGCTAACGTCATGTTGATGTCAATATTTTTTGGGGTAAAACCAACACAAAATGTGAAAGTTTGGGAGTGTAACTAAAACAAATGTAAAAGTTTTAGGGTATAACTAATACCAAAACAAAGAAGAAAAAAAAGTCACTCCGCATGTCACCCTTTTCAGTTAACGATTTAGGTGGCATTAGACTTTTAAGTACAATTGAATCAAATGTGAATGTTTAGAGATACAATTGACCACAAAAAAACATTTAGAGGTATAACTGAAACTATCCTATAGTTAGTATGGGGACACCAATAACACTTTTACCTTCTTTTTAATGACTAAACTATCATTTTTCAAGTACCAAATCATACTTTACTCCAAAATTGATTATTATCAATTCCATCCCAAATTCCCAATAGTTTTTAAAAAGCACCGTTGAGACAGACTGACATTTGGAAGGAGCTAAGCTAACAGAGAAATCAAAATAGCACACCCAGTTTTGAATTAGGAATGGTGTATGTCAACATCTAGGTTAGGTTGAGGACTAAAATCATATATCATCAAACATATCAGAATTAAATTGATGGAAACAAATTTTGGAGAAGCGAATCATGGTAGGAGCAGAGTAATTTTGAAAAAGAAAGAAGAAGAAAGAAGAAGGGGGAAGATAAGATATGAAACCTGAGAAAGAGGGAATGAGGAGGGTTTAAGGAGAACCATGAAATGATGGAAATCCCAGAAATTGAGAGAAAAGGCAGCAGACATAGCCAATTGAGGAGGTCCCTTTGAGGCTCTCAGAGGCATTGCAGCCACATACACTTCGTCTCTCCCACTTATCGCCATTCTTCCTCTCGATAACGCAAACGCCGCCATATTCACATTCCAAGTCGATCGAAGCAAATGATATTTATGCGGCTATGGCTATTTTGAGAATGGCTCGAGTGCTCTATTTCTATGCGCGATGCTCATCGTTGTGCCCACTGCTGCTTAAGAAACGATTTTATGGCGGCATGGGTGTGGCACCAAATGCTCCACGCCCTCTTTCGCCTTTTGTTTTTTTTTTCTTTCTCTCAAGTCTAAAGAACTTAATGCTTGTTTTTTATGTAGAAAAATAAATTTCTAGAGGCTTTTTAAAAAACAATAAAATAAAATAGATAAAGAGCTTGGACATTGGTACTAGGGATCACAATTTGGGTGTGTATTTAGGATATATGTTCGAATTCACCCGTAAAAAATATTCTGTTGGATATCGAATATCAGATAGAGCACGGATAGTAAAAAATAAAAAATCAACTATTCAGTATTCGTCCGAGATGAACGGATAGTTAAGGTATTTGGTATCGGATACTCTATAATATAAATATTTTATTATATTTTATACATTTTTTATTATATTTTTAATTAATTTATTTAAATTAATGGATATTGGGTATCAGATATCGGATGTATTCAATTTTTGAATTAGGATATCCTATCATATATCTATTATTTTTAGGTATTTCGGATATTTAGGGTATCCGTTGGATATCGAATATCGAATACGGATAGGATACGGATACTATAATGATTTTACAGATACTGATAGTAAAAAAATTTAGAGTATCCTATCCGTTGCCATCCCTAATTGATAAGAATACTGATCGACCAAAAAAAATAAGATGACAACTAAAACTTTAAAAATTATAATATTTATTATGTGATATATGTCATTATAATTTATTATTTGTCAGTTTAAAGTTAAAAAATAATTTATTTCAAAATTTATGAATATGTATTATGTATTATATGAGAGTTATATGGGTGTCAAATATAAATACGTGTTTGACATGATGACATACTATCAAAAGGAAGTATTCATGCTTCATCGATAAAGATATAATTTCTCAATAAATTAATAATTTATTCCCTTAATTTTATTTTTGAAAGATTCAAATAGAAAGTTTTGTTCTTGAAAAAATAAAAATGGATATATTGAGTAATCATTCTCATGAACTTAATTGAGAGTATACAATTTGATTCTTTCATAGATTAAATTCTATTATTAACTTTTTAAAAATTAAATTATCAACTCCATAATCTTTTAGAAACTGAATTATTAATTTTTTTTCCTTTTTCAACTCTTAAACTTATTTTAAAATTTGATGTCTGGCCAACAAAAGGAAAAAGGAACTTATCGAGGGAGAAGAGAAAAGGTAGGGAGATGAAATTCTTAAGATTGATGCAATATTATTAGAACTTCAATAAAGTATTATTAATTTTCTTTTCTCATTTAGGTTGGAGAATTAGATAGATAGAAAAATTTAGTAATTATTCCATAATATGTTGGATTATATTGATTGATGAGAAGCTCACTAAACATTTTAACAAATAGAAATAATAATAAAAAAAATTTAGGCTAATAAACTCATCAACTAGTAGTAAATCTAAGTTCAGAAAGTGTACATGTGATCTGCTCAAGTTTACAAAATTTGAGTTCGATAACAAGTTAATAAGAATTGGCTATGTATCAATGTAGATTTGTGAGATTTTACTAGTTAATTTGGTCAAAATCAGAGTTGGCTCGAACTATCGGGTCCAGTCAAGTCCAACCAGGCCAAATTTTATTTTTTGTAAATTTTAATATTTATTTATTTAAGTTATTTATTCATTATATATGATTTTTAATTTGTATATATTGATAAAAAATTAATTTTAAATCACTTTAGTAATTTTTTTATTATTAAAAACATTTAATTTAATTTATTTATTAAATAATAATTAATTTAGTTGAGATTAAGTTTATATTTTATGTATTTTTTAATATAAAATTAATTAAAAAAAGAATACATGTATATTTTTTTACAATAAAAAATAATTTTTTTAAAAGAAAATATAAATATATATAATAAAAATAAAAAAAATAAAAAAATAAAATGTTTTATTACATTTAATAAAAATAATATTTAATATAAATATATATTAACAGGTCGTGGGCTTCTAGAAATTTAGTTATAACTTATAACATAAGAAAAGCCCAGAAATTTCTAGAGTTATATTTCTAAGTACCCAATTCAAAATCCCAAAAGAAATAAATATAAATAAATTAATAAATAAAGCTGTAAAAGTTGGAGTTGGAAACCACCAAGTCCAACAATATATTGAGACGAAAACTCTGCGAATTCCTTTTATTCTTCTTCGCCAAGATCCTTGAAGCCAAAGAAACATACACACAGAGAGAGAAAGCACGATGGATTTTGAGCTGAGAAGAGCGCGAGAGAAGCTAGAGAGAGAGCAGAAAGAGAGGAAGGAGAAGGCCAGGCTGAAATTGGAGAAGGAAAAGAAGGCTAAACAAGAAGCAAAGAATCTCAGGGAAGCCATTGAAGCTGCTCAAAGATCTCGCCGTATCGATGCAGCCGAGGCCCAGCTTAAGGTCTCTCTCTCGATTACCCCTTTTACTTTTGTTTAGCGTTTTGTTCTTTCGTCGATTTCGCTCATCTTGCTTTCTATCCTGCAATTTGGTTTTCAGATTTTTATTTGCGGCTTGCTTAATGTTATATCGATTTAATGTTGATTATGTTATTTCTTAATCTGACTGCTATATAATAAATTTTTTGAACTACTGGTCGTCGAATTGTCATGAGATAAACTTGCCAAGTACTACTATGCACTTTCTATGTCAATTTGAATGTTGTTGAATCTTTCCTTTTGGGATACAAAGTGCCGCCTTGCTTTCTGATTAAGTCTATTTGGACTTCAAATTGTTCTTTGCAGTTTTCTTAGTAGTTTATCAATTGATGTTTGATTATATTGCCTCGTGATTCATTAGCTATACAAACTCATTGAACTACTTTTCGTTGAATTTAAGGTTAGTTTTGTCATGGGATAACTAGATTCTTTAAAATAAACTTGCGAAGCATTTCTGTACTTATTTTTTTTTGCATAAATTTGCTTATTGTTGCTATTGAATCCGTCCTCTTGGGTTGCAATGTTCGCTTTGGTTTCTGACCCTAGTCAATCACCGATGAAATTTTGTTTTTTTCTTCTCCTGGCCTAGCATTTTTTTGTCATGGTTAATTTAGTCATTCCTTTATTTCTTTGTCTTTTGTTACCCTCTTTGTACTCTTGTTCTTGTTTTTAAATAACTAAATAGTCAGAACATAAACCTAGACTTGTTGATCTATGGTTACATTGAAAAACTACAGAGCAACATGTCATGGCTGCTTAATTTTTAGTGGGAATTTTTTATAATTCCTTTCATTTACCTTGCTTCAGGCCGATGAACAGATGCAAGAAAGCTTAATTGCTGGAAGAGGAGTTGTGTTTTACCGTTTATTAGAAGCTGTGCCTTATCAAGGGAATGGTGATAAGATCATATTGCCACCTTCGTGCTTCACTGAATTGTCTGATCAGGGTGCACTTGATAAGGGGCCCATGTACTTCCAGTTGTCTGTGGTTCATGAGGAGAGTTCTTCAGGCATGAAAGCAACTGAGAAGCAACAGACCACTCATTCAGGAGTTTTAGAATTCACTGCTGATGAAGGTTCTGTAGGTCTTCCCCCTCATGTATGGAATAATTTATTTTCTGAAGTCACTCCAAAGTCTCCACTAGTGGAAGTCCGCTATTTCTGGCTTCCAAAAGGGACTTATGCAAAACTTCAACCTGAAATGGCAGGATTTTCTGATTTGCCAAATCACAAGGCTATCCTTGAAACAAGTCTTCGGCAGCATGCAACTCTTTCCCAAGGTGATATTTTGACAGTCAACTATGGGCAACTTGCATACAAATTGAGAGTGCTTGAGTTAAAACCTTCTTCAAGCGTATCTGTCTTAGAAACAGATATTGAAGTTGACATTGTTGATCCTGATACAGCTTCACAAAAGACAGATCAGCATTTCTTACTCCCACTTGTATTGGGGATACCACAATCTGGAGTAGTAGATGAGGGAAATTTTGTGTACTACAAATTTTCAATAGAAAATGGCACTTGGGAGAAAATTGTTAGTGAGAATTCCAGTATTGAGGTGAAATTAGAAGCTGAGACAGATGGGGGAGACACTGATCTTTTTATTTCCAAACATCCTCTTATATTTCCTACACGACACCAGCATGAGTGGTCATCCCATGATGTTGGCTCTAAGGCATTGATTCTCAGCTCTAAAGATAAAAATTTTGGGGCTGGGACTTTCAGCATCGGAGTATTTGGATTTAAGGGAACAACCAAATACAAAATATTGGTGGCAATTCATGAAAACCTTCACCAAAAACTAGGTCAGCAAGCATCATCTTCCATGTCATATATGGAAGCAGATACTGAACAGTGCAGGAATTGCAAGCACTTCATACCCAGTAGGACTATTGCGTTACATGAAGCCTACTGTAGCAGACATAATGTTATCTGTCAGCATGTGGGTTGTGGAGTTGTTCTTAGGATTGAAGAGTCCAAGAACCACATTCACTGCGACAGGTGTGGTCAAGCTTTCCAACAAGGAGAATTGGAAAAGCACATGAAAGTTTTTCATGAGCCTCTTCACTGTCCTTGTGGAATAATCCTCGAGAAAGAACAAATGGTTAGTTAAATCTCCTTGCTCTTTAAATTTCATATTGTGTTACTTTCTTATCCTTATCCCTTGTTCTGTGTTTCTGCCCCTGTCCTATCATTTTTTGGTTTGTGGGAGCTATTAAATTTGTCAGAAGTTATTCTTACTTACTTTTAACCTGAATTTTTGTTACCAAAACATGGCAATTTATAATATTTCTATTTATATTCTTTTTCCTCTTCAAATTGATTTTTTTCTATTATTAAAAATTAGAATATTTAAGTTTTAAAAACGGAGAGGAAGAATAAGATGTAACACAAAAACAAAGAAAATATATGCACTAAGTGAAGGAGGTTATTTTACTTAGAAATCAGGTCATGTTTACATACATGAATTTAAAAAAAAAAAAAAACTAGAAATCAGCAAAATCATGATCCAAAAAAAAAATATTAAGAACTTTCTATAATTAATGATAGTATTTTAAATCTAAATATCTGATGCAAATAAAATAAAAAAATAGAAAAGAAAAAATTGATTCCTAACCACTCCTCCTTGCTTTAGGAATGGATATTAAGACCTTGTGCCTTAGCTAGAAGTGATTTCGTAGGCAAATCTGCCAATTTATTGTGAGACATTCACTTTTATATTTGTTGCAACCCTTCATTGTAAACAAATAAATCAGCCTTGTCTTCTCCTTGCTCATGCATTTTGTCTTGAGGCTTGTCAACTTGCTTCCGAATTTCATTTTTCTGACACTTTGACAACTCCTCTATCTTTTCATTGCTTCTTGGAACTTTGGAAGCTTCTTCATACCTGGCAAATTTACCTATAGCCATTGCACTTCTAATTGGTTCCTTCTGCCTTTGGTTTGTTGTTCAACTAGAACTTCTTTTTTGTTAAGATCCACCTACTTCTTGTGGCTTGATTTCTCATATTTTATTTTGGATCAAATGAGAAGTTTTTACCTCTCGTTCTAATTCTTATATCGTAGATGAAATAGGCACATTCAAATGACACTTTGAATCTTTTATTTTTTGGTTAGGCATTAGCTGTCACACTCCACAAATCTTGATCAATATTAGGCACATAATGTACGTATGAAGTTTTCTTTAGTACCTGAAATTGTTGCAATTGTAACAGTTCCTTTTTCCTTTTGCAATGATAGAGCCACCATTCTTGGTTTTAATTTTCTTATTTCCTAGATTTGAACTCTTCAAAAACATATCTGTTGTATGTTATATGGTTTGTATAGTCACTGTCAATCTTCCAAGAATCAACATTTTTCTTGGGTGAAAAATATGTTACCTCAGAAAGATGGCAATCTTCGTCTTCATTGGAAATTTTGGCATTTGCTTCATGCTTCAGCCTTCAGCACTTTTCTTTTGCAAATCATAGTTTCATGTCCAAGCTGATTACATTTGATGCTCCATCCTTCTGGTCTCTTCTAACATTTGAGTGGTGGATGACCCTTTTTATTGCAATACTGGTTTGGTGCCTTGCTTATCTTTGATTTTCTACCCTTGCTTTCAGTCTGGTGATTGGTTTATAAGGTCCCTTAAACCTTACCATCTTGCCTTATAAGTCTCCTCTGCCCTTGTTCATGTAAAGCACTCAACAGTTATCCCAAGCCAATTTTGGATTTGTGTGTTCCAAGGTTGTTATGGATGCTTCATAGCTTTCCTGCACTGTTATAAGATTTTTTTTTTTTTCAACAATTCTTGAATCTTTCAATTCAGTGCTGAGCAAGTTTGTTAATAATGCCGAGCACTTGCAGGACTCATATTCTTTCATTTCTTACATATTCTTCTTCGTTCAGATAACTCCATATTTCTTTTGCTGATTTGAGAGACATAACTCTTTTGCTGAAACAGCAGATAATAGAGAAGCTTTTTTTCCTTTAACTTCCTATTGTTCTCTCTTTGTGAATCTTGATTTGGATTATGGATTGGTGGGATAGTTCGGAAGTAGAGTGACTTCATAATCCTCTCTCGTATCTTGCCAAAGATCTAAAGTTTCTAAATAAGTCTTCATTTTGATTGCCGTTCTCTAATTTCAAAAAATTAGCTTTTAAATTCATCTCTTCATTATCTTTTTTATTATTCACTCAGACCTCTTAAGAGGGGGCTCTGATACAAATTGTAAATAATAGAATTAGGGATGAAGAATAGAAAGTAACCAAGCACATAAAAGGGAAATATGGGAACTGCTGAAAAGTATACCAGCACACCTTTGTGAAAAATGCAAGTCCCTTTAATTATGGTACACTCGCAAACACTCTCTGAACTATCAACCCTATAATACACTTCAATTATAACTTGTTTGCAAATACTCTGTGGAGCGGAGTGTTAATTCTAACAAGTACTCTTTACAACGATTTAGTTGTAAATATTTCATTGAACTATCTAATTTAGCAGATATTCCCTACAACTTTGACAAACTGATGGATTGTGGTATCATTGAATTAGTTTCTTTTTTATTTTTAATATCTTTTTAGTAGAGGAGGATTTTAAAAAATTAAATATATACTCATGAAAATTGATGTGGGAATTAACTAATAAAATTATATAAGTCGTGAAATCAGATTTAAATACAAGTTTGTGAAAATTCAAGAGGAGTATTTGTTAGTAGAGTATTTGTTTAATTTTGATTGTTCTAACTTAAGGTAGTCAGAAGGCGCAATTGCTAGATTTAATAGTTCATGGATATTTTCAAGTAGACCCTAATTAAAGGCATCGTGCTTAAGTTTGATAGTTTAGGGTTATTTGTATTCTAGGCTATAAATGAATGAGGATATTTGCATCTTTTCCAGAAATTTCATATATGTTTAGTCTTCAATATTTCTGGTCAATATTCATTTTATCTTAATAGTTGATGCATCACTGGGAAATAGGGCTAGGTTACATGTCTTTAGAAAGCTGGCTTTAATTGTTAAAAATCTGAGATTATGTGTTGCTTTCATTTCTTGTTAGGCTGAGCACCAAATTTCAGTTTGCCCCTTGCGGCTAATTACATGCCGCTTTTGCGGTGACATGGTTCAAGCTGGAAGTTCTGCAGTTGACATCCGAGACAAGATAAGAGGGCTAACCGAGCACGAAAGTGTTTGCGGGTCTAGGACAGCCCCATGTGATTCTTGTGGCCGTTCAGTGATGTTGAAGGACATGGACATACACCAGATTGCTGTTCATCAAAAAGGCTAACTCTGATGGTGTTCAAAACCAAAGTCCATGCTTCTTACATATTGCACGTACAGTGAAGGAGGGAATTCAGCTTGAGAGACTCTGGATTGTATAACAGAAAGCCAAAATTATTGGGAGTGTGTGTGGAGCAGAAAATTCTGTATCTTTTATCTGGATAACTGATTGAATATTCAAGATTATTTATAATGTAATATACAAGCTGTTCTTCAGTTCTTGTATAGACACGTATTATCATGATTGCTGTCCTACATTATTGTTTTGGACTAAATTCCCAAAATCATGTCACTGAATTTTTATATATAAAATTTGGAAGGGGGTGACATTTTAGCACTTTTTTTATTACTATTCTAAGGCACAGATTAAAGGTAACAGAGAGTTGTGCCTACCATATGATTACATAATTAAAAGAATAATTAAAGAGAATGACATGATTATCTTTTAACTTTATCAATCCTTTCATTTAATTAAGAGTTTATCTATGTATGTACTTTTATTCTACATTTTTTTCTCAATTAAATCATTAGTATTAATTTTTTAGTATTCATTAAAACTTAATGATGTAATTAGCTAACATGTTGACATTTTAAATGGTAATGATTTATAAACAGCAGTAAATAATGAAGTGAATTAGCATACAGTGGTATGAAATGTAACTTAAGTGACTCAAACAAATTGTCTTCAATTATCTTTACTAGTGAGTTACATGAAGCACTATAATATCAGTGGCAGGAAAAAAAAGGCACCGTTAATATTATAAAGATACTGAAATTTAAATTTTCATCAACACCAATCACCAAAATCCACATCAGTTATAACATTGCCCACTCTACAGGTTTGTTATCGATTTTACATATACCTCAACTTGAATTTATTCCAAAAACTTACAGTAATACAATAATGTAGGCCAAGCATAAAAATACATCTCTATGGCGATAAATAAAAATGTGGATAAATAAACAAAAATCATTAAAAAAATGTTGATATTCCCCTTCTCAGTTCATTCATAAGATTTACAAGTTTCTTCCTCCTGTTTTGGTGCCTAAAATATTCAAACTTTCTCATATTCAATCATGCTCAATTTAATCCTTTAGCCAACTCTAGTCAGCTTTCTTAACAAAATTTCTGATAACCTATTTGCAACATATCACGTACTTACATTTTGTCCATTCATGTCAGTAATTTGGCTAAAGTGATGTGATCCAAGTTACTGTGAGGAATAAATTGATGAAAAATTCACAAATGAAAGAAGGATCTGATTGAGAAAGCTTTCATGAGAGACATTGCCTTTGCAATTTCAAGTGATAGAGCTTTAAAGTCACTTGCCTTCCCACAAAATATATATTGCTTATGAATCCCTTTATCTTCCAGACATAAGATTTAGAAGAGCTGGATTTTCATAGAAGGAGCCAACATCCCAATCCTCAGTAGTAGAAGAAAGTGTCATAAGAGCAACGACAATAGATCTCATAGTGGGACGTAGTTGGGGATTGTCCTGTGTGCATGCTTTGGCTAGGATGGCCATCTGCAAGCCAAACAGTACCATGACTAATGTTCAAATGGGATTTTGACAATTTTGGTCTCTGAAGAAAATTTGGGTATAGGTTTAAAGAGTGTATAGTTAACTTTTTTCAACAAAAACAAGACAAATGGAGACGTTCTGGAATTTGGATCTTCTAAAGTGTGATATTTGATACAATTTGTGCAATTTGGAGAATATATTTAAAGTTCCTCCATATGATATAGTTTGATTGAAGAATCTATAACATATATTTAAAACACTGCATCCAAGTCTTCCTCCATATGCAATTTGGGACCAAATAATGTTTTGTCAGCTTCTCTCTTTTATCACTGTAAGTCACTTGCATCATGGATGTTTATAAATAATTCAAAATTAAGTTAAAATAAGCTTTCACCACTTTATTTTCTTACAGTCTATAATCCATTTTTGTGTTTATTTGATTTAAATAAAAATCAAATTAGGATCTTGTTATTGAGTTAAACATGTCAGTTAACATAATTTTGATCATTTGAATTATCGCCACATTTCATAAACTGAGGAGCTAAATGTGTTCAAATTGAAAGGTGAGAGATCGGAGACTATAATAATTTGGCTTAAAGGCCATGTTGAAATCATATTCAGAGACAGAAGTTCAAAAGGTTACTCACCTTGCGAACTGAATCAATAGGGTAGTCATCTCCAAGCCGCGGGTCCACCAATTTGCGAAGATCTTCAGTAGGATCAGGCAGATTAAGAACTCCTTCAAACTGAAATACATAAGCAAAAGGAAATGAAACTATGAAACCTTTAATTGGTGTTGATGTGGAAGACAATAAATTTGTTGATTTAAGATAGAAATTAAAATTGACCAAAGCTACGAGGCCCTTTGAGTCAGTAATAGATTCAGCAGTCTTGATGATAGCTTCCTTAGCAGAAATAAGTTCATAAAGAACTACTCCAAAAGCATACACATCTACTTTTGGGGACACTTCACCATATTGAGCATATCTGCAGATAAGAGCATGGTCATCATTAATTCATTCCAAATTCACAAAAAAGTAAACTTCTCCCCAAAATGAATTCCCATTGAAGAACAAAATAATAAAGTAGAACTGATAGCCCGGATTTTTCTTGGGCCGAAGCTGTATTTCTTTGCTTTGGCAATTGAAAAAGACAGAAAAAAAAAACACAGCAACTTGTTCATTATTGAATGTATATTTTGCTTGTATCTTGAACAATTTTACGGTATTATGAGGCCAGCATTGGGATTAAGATAAGATAACATTTGGAAATAGAAAATTTCAACTGGACCCCAGCTCTCTGAGATTGTTAAGGATATAAGTGTAACAATATTTTCTACAAAGAGTAACAACTATTTTAACATTCAGTCATTGAAACACAGATAGAATACTACAAGACAGTTAACATGATAAAAAACCAAAAACAGGACATAAGAGTTGGAGTATAATTAAAAGTGGAGCAATATAAGGGCATAAATTAAAATTTAACTTTAAAAGGAATTTACATGTAAGCCCCATATTTAAATTTTTACTCTCCAACATTAATAGCAATGCGTATGTCTGAAAAAGAGAGCCAAAGTTATCATACTCTGGTGGCATGTATCCAAATGTCCCCACAAGACGACCAGTGGGATTTGTTGAGCTGCCAACTTCAGTGAGTTTGGTCAATCCAAAATCTGCCACCTATATAAACGGATATTAAAGGTTTTTAAATTAATGCTCAAATTAAATATAGAAGAAATGCTTTTGAAACATATTCAACCTTTCCGTGGAAATTTTTGTCTATCAATATATTTGCTGACTTTATATCACGATGGATATATACAGGCACCGTATGCTCATGAATATATTCAAGACCTCGGGCTGAATCCAGAGCAATTTGCACCCTGTTAGACCATGGCAATGGGTCTCTTCCTGGCAACATGACTTCACTTTTTAAGTTATAACAATCACAGAGCACAGCCACTAAACAAGAACTACACTGGACTGAACTAACCTGCACTACGGAGATGTTGACTTAAATTTCCATTCTCAATATACTCATAGACAAGGAAAAGAGAACTCTCAACACAGTATCCAATCAAACGCACCTACAATGTAATTAAGATAATATAGATGTTAAGACTTCCAACCATTAATTTCAGATTGCAAAATTCATAAATTGGTATATTAAAGTGACTCGCAATCTCATCCCCCAATCAACATAGTCCATTGATTTGATGTGAGTTTCTATCTTATTGACCAAGCCCGACAAAATGTTTAAGTGGCCCAGTGGCTGCTATGTGATGAAGTGGCCATACCTAGTGTCGAGAGAAGATGCAGGAAATCCATGAAGCATGGCCACTTTATCAGTTTAATGGTCACATCACCATTCTGTTAGGTTGGGTAACTCAGTTAAATTAAAGCAGTTTAACAAATAAAGACATTGTTAAATTGATTGGTGGATGAAACTGAGAGGCTCACACATTGAAGGACCAAATTGAGAACTTTTGTAATCTTCCAAGGACGAAAAGTGTACTTTTTCTAGATTGTAAAAGTCATATTAATGAAGATGTCAATACCTTCACCACGATAACACACAAAACTTAAAGAGGAATAACAGAGGCAAAAATTTTGAAAAGTTCAGAGTAATATATGTCAAAAGCTTGTTACTGAAAATGCAATTGTGTCATAAATAAAACAAAGCAAAAATCTTATAGCATCCTGAGTTGGTAACAACATTTTGTTTGCACAAGCTTTAAGAACTTTTCTAGATTCACATACTAATTCATTGATACCTCAGCCATAACAACCAAATTGATTATGTTATGCAATCAAACTATACGAGCACCCTTTTGTTTTATCTGAAATGTTATTTTAGGGGGAACAGGAATATAGGATGGATAGTATGGGAGTACAGGCTCTGGTTATATTAACTTCCCTTCTGAATTTTGTATATGAAAAATAATAATGATATCATTCTTATGAAATAAAGCTAGTTGAATTTTTTTTATATATATATATAAGTAGTTCTGCTATACAATAATAGAATGTTTCAGTGATGGAAAACATAGAAGATTTACATTGAATTGGAGAAGAGAACATGGCTCTAAAAGTGATAACTAATACTAATTATATGCAATTCAAGTAACTACAAACCACTTTTCATCTGATGGTAGAATGGAAAGAGTTGGGTGCAAAATACAGGAAGAATGAATTAGCATACTTGACAGTGAGATGACTAGGATATTAAGAGAAATTCAAGAGAATTTAAAAGAGAGAGCAAGAGGTATGGAAGCAGCAGATAGTCTGGATTCTCAACAGAAGCATTTTTAAAAACCTTGATCAAGCACAAAAGTACTCTTTACAAAATATGCCAAAGAAAACTAAAAGAGAGAAAATAAGGAGGTGAAGGGGGAGGGGGGTCAAATTGAAATAATAATTCATCAATTTTGAAAATCATAAATTTCAAATACAATTTTCTATGGAAAGAACCAAATAGATACCCAAAGGATATGCACAAGAAAATTCTAAATTTCATCACTGAATTCATTAATGATGCACAGTAGTGATATGCTAGACATAAATTCCCTTCTGCATGGGACACACTACGGTTGACACATCACAGACAATTAAAAATGCTTAAAATTTAAGAGATTTAGTACCAAATTAAGGTGATGAACATGTGTAAGGACTTTCAATTCAGCTAGAAATTCTCTTGTTGCTTGCATATCCATCTTCTTGATTGCAGCTTTCTGCAAGGAAATATATTTAAGGAGGTTTATTTAATGAGATTATTATTAAAAAAATTAAAAAATGAATTATTATGAAGGAAAAGAACTTGCTAATTCATGATCTGAACACCATCAAGTATTATGTAATGCTGCAAGACGTTTAACAACAAATGTGCATTGTACTAATATTAAAAAAAAAAAAAGGAGATAATAATTATTGTGGAATCATCTTATCTTTCAGAGAGTCAAAAACAACAAAGAAAATAAGCAATGATATAAATTAGTTGACATGAGGGGATAAAACCTATTTGTCCTTATCAATCATTTATAAGTGAGTATTCTCATCTTCAGTCAAGACAAATATACTGAGACTCCAATATTAATAAATTATGATAATTAATTCTTCCTCTTCATATTGTAAACTAAATCTTAACTAAGAATCGGTAAAAAAGTAAACCAAGATGCATGAACAATGATGAAGTCCTCTTAAAAATGAAAGAGTAATTTTTTTTTTTACAGGAATAACAAGAAAACAGAAGTTTATGAGTGGTTACAAACCTCGCCTCTCAGCTCTGCATAGTAGACAGCACCAAAACCACCTTGACCAATTTTGTTAGCAATATTGAAATTATTTGTGGCAGTGGCTAGTTCTTCATACGAAAACTCCACTGATTTATCCACTGTGATGCCAGTGATGCCAGCAACACCACCAACAGCAGGACTAACAGATCCTGAAGTTCCATATTCAGCATTACCAGAGGTTGCATCTGAAATGGGACATACAAAATGTTAAGTTGTCAATTTCTTGAAGCGTGTGAGAGCAAACAATCACAACAGTTTATTATGAACTGTGCAAAGAAGTAATGTCATTTATGACCATGGTTGGAAGCAAGTGATGTCAACAGATGCATAAGAGCTGGTTAAGTGGGACAAATTATTCAATGATCTCAATGCCGCTCACAAACTATTTTCTAGGAAAAAATCTACAATAATGATGCCAGCGTGACTGAGGAATGAAAAATCTCAAAGTAAAATGAAACTCAAACTTATATGATCTAAGATCTCGATCTTGATAACCTTGATTACTTGAGTTAGATTATTCATAAAGATTATACCATTGAGGCAATGTTCAATCAGATAAACCTTTTTTTTTGGTAAGAATATCAGATAAACTTTGCTGGACTGCATTATTGGTCCACATCTCAAGAAAATGGATAAACAGAGTGAGAGAGAAAGGCAGGGCTGGAAGAAATTTAACTAGAGTGAACTTTACCCCTCCTAGGCTGAGAAGAGTGACCATTCGGATATATTGAAAGTAACTGCACCTCCTCTTTCTTCTTCTTTTGAAAATATCTAATGTAGATATAACCTGCCAATAACAGAACCCCTGCTACTACTCCAATGGATATTCCAACTATAGCCCCAACACCAAGACCTGCTGACATAAAAGCAATTTAAGAACTCAAGGTATGATCGGCCTTTTAGTTTAGCATATTCAGACCATGTGTATAGAATGAATATCAAAACAAGGAGAAGAATATCGTCATATGACCAGCTTCCAGAGAAGAGTGAAAGCCAAACCTCCTGCACGTCTGTAGGAAAGGAAAAGAAAGTCATAATGATTAATCAATTTATTGGAGAAAGAACAACAAAAGTGCAGATAAAACCCAAGGGAGGATAACAAAGTTTACCTAGATGGAAGTGGCACATAGCTACCATTTTGATCTGGCAAGCAAAAGAAAAAAGTGAGATGAGTTTATTGATATTTTAGTATCCAAGAGAAGAAGTCTAGGGATAGACAGCTATATGCATGAAGGTTGTTGATGATCCTAATACTTAGAATGCAATTTTTACCCTGGAAAGAACATTCAGCAGAAATTGCTATCTCTATCAGAAAATGCTTCCTGAAACTTTAGTTAAACTGGAAAGGAGAAGGTCATGATCATCTGGATAAAAGAAGAGAAGGGGTATGAGGGCTTGCCAAAGGGAGGGTGGATATCTTTTGTGCAGGGGTTTGGTGAGGTGATCTTTACACATATCATTATCTTATGTATACATACATATGTAGATCATTATCCCTCAAGCCAACAAATTTAGCTACATTCCAGGAGAACATACAGCCAAACAATCAAGATTTTCTCAAACAACGCATTCAAATTAACATTTAAACAAGTCCTATATGCAACTCCAACAGAATAAAACTTCAGCTCTCAACTCCCTTGAGTAACCCATGGAAAACTAGTATAGCACCATTTACAAATTACAATATACCAATGAGTAATTTTCCCCAAAAACCAAAAAAAAATGAAAGCAATAGTAAATCAACAGTTTAGTCTCCAAGTTATGTTGAATACACCTGCTAGTCCCTAAAATTATCTAACTTGCAAATTTTGACATTTCCAAGGAAATAAAATGTGACTGGAAAACTTGTAAATTCATACAAGAGCAAGACGACACTTGGAAAATTTTATTGGTAAATACATCTAATTCTAAACATAGTTTGACTTGGATTTGTTTAGATTTGGGAAAAGGATTCTCTGCTTTTATATATCCTTTGCAAATGGAAGGATCAACTTATAAAGAATTAGATACCTCCACGTATCAACTCGTACACTCTAACAAATTCAGGACTAAAAAAGCTAAATGATGAGTTTACAATACTAGTTTACTAAAACGATCTCATGAGAGATCACAGCAGAAGAACAACAAAATCATCATAACAAAATCCGATTGTACCTTTGCCAGGAATATAAACCAAACCGCTTCCTTGGTTAAAATTCACAGAGGGATTGTACCTCTGCAGCAACCCAGTGTCAAGATTCACCTCTTGTGCCACAGACTGCAATGTCTGCCCAGGCATAAGTGGGTAAGTGATGAACAACCCATAATCCTTAGAAACATCTCTGTTTCCACAAGAACAATTAATCGTAACATTTAAGGTTCCAGTGTCTGGAATATTGTTCGGTGGGTAGCTATTAAACTTTTGCAACCAATCAACAGTAGTCAAATTGGCAAAATTGGTCCTAGCAATACGCTCATAGGTGTCTCCTGTCTGAACATCATACAGAAAGTTGTAACCTAGAAATTCATCTTCAATGCAATCACATGGAAAAGGAACGTTGAGCCTTATATCTGATGGCACACTGTCCTTGTTAGGTATCTTGTCCTTGTTGTAGCTGACGATATCGTCAGGGCTCGAAACAAGCTGGGATTTCAAAATCGTAGAAATGTAAGTGAGGTTGGAACCATCTTGAATGTAGTACGAAGCAAGAGCCAAATTACAAGTTTCGCTACACTTTGATTCCGCACCGAGAAAAATCGAAGTCAACGAGAAGAAGAAGAAGAAGAAGAACACAGGAAACCCAAATCTGGGTTCCATTGGGTTGACGAAGAAACTCAGAGAACCGAAAAGCGAAGAAACAATCAATTTACCGATTGAAATTCGATGATGTACTGTGTTGAGTTGTAACGTTGACTTGGTGATAGATAGATAGTTTGATATTATTGGAAAGAGCTTCGAAATTTATAATGGCTCTTTCGTTGATCTAATCAGCAAAACTATGCAGAAGAAAGAAAGATTAAAATAATGAGTTTGATTTTCTTGATTGGTTATAAACAAAGATCAAATAATGGAGAAGATGTCTTTGAGATTTGTCTTGTGCTGAAAGAATGAAGAGTCTGTTAAACCCACCTTTTAGGGTTTAGACAGTGAACTTCATTCCCGCGAATTTCTGTTCATTGTCTGCATTGCATGTCTTTTACTGAGGCAAATGTAATTATCTCTGTGTCTATGACACTATAATATATGTATTAAAAGTAAGAAAGAAAGATAATGCACTTGCCATTTATTGCTACTAAGATTAATGGGCCAAAAGGAATCTACAAAATTCAAATCATTCAAATTTTGAATCTTTGTTGACCCTATAGGAAAAAGTTTTGAATCTTCTGTAATATTTTCTATAGTTAATTATGTAATTTATCTAGTTTTTAATTAAAAAAATGGCAAAAGGATTTTTTTTATGACATAATGATTATTAATTTGACATATTGAGGTTACATTTATTTTTTACTAAAGTGTACTTGTGGCCCCATAACTTTAACAAAGGTCTCAATTCGGTTTCATAACTGTTTTTGTTGCAATTCTGGTCTCATAATTTTGGCAAAAGTCTCAATTTGGTCTCATAGCTTTTTTTTTTGCAATTTTGGTCTCATAACTTTTGAAAACGTTTCACCGTTGGTCCCAAGTTGATTTTCATCCATTATCTGCCATTAAAAATGATCTGACAAAATGAGTTGGATGATGACGTGGCAAATATGAGTGAAGTTATGAGATGGATGAAAATCAGCTTGAGACCAACGGTGGGACGTTTTCAGAAGTTATGGGACCAAAATTGCAACAAAAAAAATTATGGGACCAAATTGAGACCTTTGCTAAAGTTATAGGATCAAATTGAGACCTTTGTCAAAATTATGGGACCAGAAGTGTACTTTAGGCTTTATTTTTAGTTTTTTATGTCAAGTAATAATATTTTATCGAGAGTGTATGACTGTTTAGACAAAAGAAAACCCAGCAATCGAACCTGGATTTTGAAGAAGTTAAAACAGTCTACTAGTTTAATCTGAATCAGACTATTGTTTTTTTCTGTTTTCTGCCTGAATCAGAAATATTTAAGTAGATTTTGAATCCATGCAACGTGAAAGGTTGTGATTTCTATATGTATATTTTTTAAATAATTTGTTACCATTTAAGGGTTTTCTATATTGAAATAGAATTTTGTTCTTATTTAAAATTTTGTTCCAAAAAAAAAGGTCCTTGACCTTTTCCATTATTTTAATTAAAAAATGTGTTACATTTGAGAAGTATTCTTCTATTTAAATTTCATTTCGATAACATGGATAATTAACATTTCAACATTTTGAAATTAAATAAGGTAGATATGATAAATTCCAAATATTTCATACAATTTCGAAGATTGTTGACACTCGACACCATATTTTGTTATAATTTTAAAAAATAATATGACTTTGGTCATAATAAAAATAAGAATTTATGGCTCAACCCAACTCTTAAGTCCATTCCCCTAGCAATTTTCGTCCAAATTAATACCCAATTTGACTCTTTGGTAGGGGTCTAAGGGGAATGCTAAGCATTCCAGGACCACTTACCCAAAATAGCATGTGAAAGAGGAAAGACTTTTCTATTTTTGACAAACTTGTATAGTCAATCATTTTTTAGTTTTACTTTACCATATAGACAATTGACTAACCGATTTCCTAACCATTGCCAACTTGAAAGTTAAAACCCAAAAGACTTTGGTGGGGTTTAGCTAGGTTTTATTTTTGGTGACCCGCCTAGTCTCTGAGGCTTTGTCATCGACTAATCCGAACATGAAATAAGGCAGTTTGGGAATCAAATTAGTCCTATTTATTCAATAGAATAGGTAATATTAACCAGCAACACAAAACAGACAAGAGAACTGCTTCAAAAGAAACTTGAAAAAGCTCAAAAGCATATTCATATGCCAAGCACAGATACCTACCTACAAGGAGAAAAGAACAAAATCTTCCATTAAGACAGTACTGGATACTAGATGGTTAACTTCTAGCTACGAGAATCATGATTTTGTCTTCTCATTTTAAACTTCACTTGGCACTAGAAAGCTGGGTGCGAATAAGTTTGGCAGCAGCAACCATATTGGTGAGAGCAGGCTTAACCTCAGTGTATTTGCGTGTCTTGAGACCACAATCTGGGTTGACCCAGAGAATATGGCTCTCAAGAACGGCAAGCATTTTAGTGATTCGATCAGCAATCTCCTCGGTGGGTGGGATCCTAGGAGAGTGAATATCATAAACACCAGGACCAATGCCGGCGCCATATTTAACTCCCTCACGGAAGACAGAGAGTAGTTTCTCATCTGACCTAGAGTTCTCAATGGTGATCACATCAGCATCCATGTTTATGATAGAGTGAATGATGTCATTGAAGTTTGAGTAACACATGTGAGTGTGTATCTGGCCAACAACAGAATGAATATGTTAACAAAACATACACTCCCAATCTTTTCTCATTATCAATTAAAGCATCACCCCTTCTCATTAAGATTAGAATCATCTTAACCAAATGAAGGTTCATTCTAGCAACTTTTGACCAACATTTACTTCTGAAAAAAATAAATAAATAAAACTTATAGTATATATAACTGTTTTGAAAATTAAAATTTGTAAAGACACAGGACAAAGAAATAAAGTTGAACCTGGGTTGTGTCTTTAACACCACAGTTGGTAATCCTGAACGAGTGAACCGCCCAGTCAAGATAGAACGCCTCTTCAGACTTTCTTAGAGGCAAACCTTCTCTCAGAGCAGCCTCATCAATCTGGATGACAGTAATACCAGCTTTCTCAAGGTCCTCGACTTCATCCTTGATAGCCAAAGCAATCTGGTAGCAGGTTTCAAATCTAAAAACAAACAGGCAGATATAGTCAGATATAAAAGAATGCAGAACAGTTTCTTTTAATTTGCAGGGTTTAGATACCTGGGTTGGTCATCTCTGACAAAAGACCAATTTAGAATGGTAACAGGGCCAGTAAGCATTCCTTTCATAGGCCGATTGGTCAAACTTTGGGCTATTGAAGACCAGAAGACAGTCATGGGCTTGGGACGGCTCACATCACCATAGATGATGGGTGGCTTCACACAACGAGAACCATAGGATTGCACCCACCCATTGGCAGTGAAAGCAAAACCAGATAATTGTTCTCCGAAGTACTCAACCATGTCATTCCTCTGATTAGACAAAACTTCTAATAAATGAGTATTTATACCAGATTTTCTCACAGAATGTATTATATTATTAAGATAATAAAAATCTTCTCACCTCAGGCTCGCCATGCACTAAGACATCAATGTCCAGTTCTTCTTGGAGCTTGACAACTTTGTTGATTTCCTCCTTAATAAAATTGACGTAATTTTCCTCAGATATCCTAGTAACAAAGTAAGGCATGTCAGTTTGTATGAATATAATATTACAGTAAAAATAATCAAAATCACAAAGTAACAACAGGGGAAGAGCAAGGGCTCACTTGTTGGCCTTAAATTCACGGCGGATTCTTCTAAGATCTGCATGCTGAGGAAAAGAACCAATAGTGGTAGTAGGAAGAACGGGAAGATTCAGTTTCTTCTGTTGAGCCCCCAACCTGTCACTCACATTTGTGGCCCTTCGGTGATCAGAGCCCTTCAAAGCAGCAGCCTAAGCAGAGAAACAATGACAGTTTAAGAATAAAATTCTAAGAAGTAGGTCATGAAATTCAGTATGAACAAAACTAATGATCCCACAGAAGACTTACAGCCTTTTGGACAGCCTCATTTGTCACCCTTGGAGAGGACTTCCTAGAAGCCAAAGCAGCAGCATTGGCAGAGAAGAAAGCCTGCAGAATGACAGATAGTAAGAAGCTAAAAGACGCCTAGTACAGTAACAAAGCAACTGAAACCAAAGAAAAATGAAAGGGGAAAAATGTAGCTTTTAATATAGATGACTTTGTTACATGATATTTGAGCTTCTTAAATAGCACGAGGAAAAAGTTTATAGTTGCACTGTTGCAGCCTTTTAAAAAAAATAGAATAAAATAAAATAAAAATGTCCCCGAGTAAAAACAAGTACAGCTCAGCAGACACCAAAAGTAGAAAGCAATACAAGAATGGATTTTACAAGTTGAATCAAGAATTAGTCTTATCCCCAAGAAAATGATCATGCACATCTTTTGGTTTTGGTGTGTCAGAGACAATAATGTGTAACTAGGAGTTCTCAGCCTTTCACCAAAGGGGAAAACTGATTTATCGATATCAAAGAAAGATAGCAAGGACCCAATTGAACAAAAAGAAATTTTTATAAATGGACGAACTTAAGCTATCAGTTCAAATAGAGCTCCAAGTAGAAAACATTAAGCCAAAACTTTATAAGAACGTGCAATTTTGAGTCAATGCTATCCTCATCTAATATTTAATTATTGAAGAAAATAGTCCTGCATAAGAAATTCTACCTCATCCTTTTGTCCAGACAAAGCCTTGGCCAAGGCATTTACTTCAACTACTTTTTGAGCTGCAAATGCAAGCCAGGACTTAATCTCTTGGTCCAACTTGGTCTCATTCACCAGATCAACCGCAGTGTGAAGAAGAGAACAGGACGTGGAGACTACAACCTTGTCTGCAGAAGATGACCGTGCACCATTTTAGCCTCTAGTGTGTCACAAATATTAATAGTAATACAATAAAAATAAGTACCCTTTCCAACAATGCCCTCAATAGCTTGCAGGGAACTCAAAGAAGTTGCAAGATTATTAGCCCATATATTCCTTCCATCAACTACACCAGCAAAAAGATATTTTCCAGATGGAAATCCTTCCTTGATCAAATCAAGGGTCTTTGCCCCACGAACAAGGTCAAAACCATATGCAGAAACAGCCTTCAAAGAGGTGAGTGTTTTGTAAGTTTCAACAGGAACATCAGCAAAATATGTTTCTATCAGAACATTTAGACCCGATAAAGATGATTCTAGCTCAGCATAGGCATGAGTAAATGCTAGTAACTGGTGAGCATCAAGATCCTTCACAAGGGTGGGTTCATCAAACTGGATCCAGGTAGCACCAGCAGCCCTCAGTTCAGCCACAACTTCCCTTAAATAGTTACAAAAGCAAGAGTAGGAAATTGTCAAATATAATTCTCAAGTGTCATTGAAAGAAAAATAAATAAATAGTGCCATACTTGTAGATAGGAATGATCTTGTCAATCAGGGAAAGGAGAGAAAATGATTTCTCAACACCCTTAGCTGGTTTTGAAAGCAACAAGTAGGACACAGGTCCAACAAGCACTGGTACAGTATCAATTCCTAGCTGCTGCAATACGATGTATAAGCATTTACAAATATCACTAAGAGAATATAATTGAAAATAATTTCATTTTCTCTTTTATAAAACAAAACCGCTTTCCTGATGATGATAATAATAATAATAATAATAATAATAATAATAATAATAATAATAATAATAATAATAATAATAATAATAATAATATAATCAGGAAGCAGAAGATAAAATTTCAAAATAATAATAATTCAACCAATTCAATCGTTTATGACTCTGAATTCAATACAGCCATTGTAAATTACATAACTGTAGTAATCTCTTTCTCTATACAATTCATTCTGATAAGGAAACAATAAATAAATATAAATAAATGTGTAAGTTATCGTATGGCTATAAATTTCACACCAAGAAGAACAAAAAGATAATTTCCAGAAAAGACATCAATAAGCTTACAGCTTTAGCCTCTTTGTATTCTTCCACTGACTTGTGTGATGCATAGGAGAACTTAACATCTGGACCCAGTTCAGGGACAATGTAGTGGCTGCACCATAAGTGGTCAGCATTGTATGACAACTTTAACAAACAGATCTTGAATTTCGAAATTCTTAATGGATATAATTAGATAAATCACTTTACAAGATATATGAATCTGACAGTAGTAGCATTGTACTCAAATTTCATCCTCTCTACTTTATACAACAATGATAATATAGTTCATATTCAAATTAAATACACTGATTAATATATATTATATATTTTCCTATAGTTATTTCAAATTTCTAAAATAATTAGTTTAATTCTGCAACAAACTCTCCAAGAACCTTCCCATAGCAACAAACCATTACCTATTTCAGTATCATTTATTGTAACTAGAAGACAGATATTACAAAATAGAAGCATGGAAATACCACTTATGACTTCACATTAATGAAAATCAAAAGGTAAAACTTAAAAGTGAAGAATTCACATACTAGTTTGTGTCAAACCACTTGGTCATTTCCATAGCAGGTACAGTAGCATTTCCTCGTGCCATGGAGAAGTAGATATCAAACCCAATCTCACCACCATTCCAATTATATCTAGAAGGAACAGCCCCAAGCATGGCAGTGGTGTCTAGTACTTGATCATAGTATGAAAAGGTGTTACTTGGAATGTACTTGATCCCAGAATCATGCATTTGCTTCCAGATGGCTGACCTAAGGTCTGCAGCAACTTTCTGCAGTTCCTCAGCACTGCTCTTTCCATCCCAAAAAGATTCCAAGGCAAACTTAAGCTCTCTCTTAGGTCCCATGCGGGGATAACCAACAATGTGAGAGGCCATCGCTCTGATATGGAAAATGCACAATTTGAATACATTATTTGACCATACCAAATAAGTTTAGGAACCACACTTTTAACAATTCCGAATAACTTGGCTTCAATCGATTAATGAAAATCAGTAAGGAGTATATGCAAAACTAGAAATCTAACACTTCCAACTGCAACATCACATATCATAAGTATAATGAAGAAGTCATAGATAGAAGAGTAGCTTGTAATATATGCAAGATTCCTTTCCTTAAACTAGAGAATAGAGACACCATAAATCAAGCATTATCCAGTATGCTTGTGAGTCGTCATTCAATTCCTACATGAAGAATTAGCTCGGAAACATAAAGCCAATGGCCCTAAAAAGAAAAACTCTGAATAAACAAAAAAATTGGCTCTCTCGCTCAGAAATATAATCAAGGTGGGCCATGTCACAACAAGAAGCTAAAAAATAAACTACAGACAACTAAATTCAGAATATCAAGCTTCACAGCATTTTTTCACGCAAACAAATATGTGATGCTCAGCCTGAAATTTAGACGCGTTATTAGGGAAGGATTTGCACTTCACAACACCAATCCAACCCACAGAAAGCATGAAAAACTGAAAACAAAGCTTCTATACACATATTGAATGCACAAAATCACATCACATGGCACAGATAAAATCCTGATAAACTACAAAGATTTCAAGTGTCAAAATAAAGAAAAGATTCATAGAAATTGAATGATCAAAAAATAGAAATGAACCACAAGAATACAAAATACCTTACAGTAGCACGAACAGTGAATCGAAGAAAAGAGTGACGTTTGGCTGAAAAAGAGTGTGACCAAAGTGAGAATGTGAACGGCGCAAATGACTGAACGGAGACAATGGTCATATTTATATACTGCTTTGCTTCGTCGCTCTTTCTCTCTCTCTTCGTACTCTGTATCTAAATCTCACTTACACTCAAAAAAATAAGTAGGTAATAAATTATTAAGATTCTTATTCTGAATAATACTTGGAGCAAATTAGTTAAAAAAAAAACATTGATTAAATTTGCATTATATTTTTTTATTTTAAATATTACCTTTGACAACATTTTTTAGAGAAAAAAGTTAAAAGAAAAATTAAGATAGGTCTGTTTTCACAGATTTTTTATTAAACAAAGGAAATAGTATTGAAAACACATTTAATAAATTTATAGATAATATTTTAATATATATATATATATAAATAATTAGACAAAATATTTTCAACATTCATGTTTATAAAATAATCACTGACATTGTTTGTGTTAGTATATTAGACATATTCTAAATTTTATTTTCTTCGTAAGTTAAAAGAAACTTTTAGCCAAAAAATTTTAAAGAAAACTATGACATTTTAAACAAATCAACGAGATACATCATATTTATGCAACTTTAAATACAATAAACAACCATTTTAAAGTTTAAAGTTTAAACAATCATCACTAACATATGAAATAACATAATAAACAAATTTAAATACACTATAAATTCATAGCATAATACCATTACGTATTTCTCAAATTAAATTAATTACATTACATAGAATACAAAATATAACCTAAATAACTTTTAGGTTAAAGGGTCAATTTGGTCTTAAATGTATGCCTTAATGTTCATTTTAGTCCATTATGTTTCAAAATGTTCAAATTGGTCCTAAATGTTAGCAAAATATTTCGTTTTGGTCCCAACTATTGAATATGTCTTGTTTCAAGTTCAAACATGACGAGTTTAGAGCTACATATTGTTCTCGAAGAGTAATTTCTCTGTCTAGTTGGGGTCGTCAGCAAATAACGTCAAATCGATCCTAAAAGTAGACCTTTCGTTTTATGGTCAAACAAGTAAAGTTGATTATATCTCTCTTGTTTCAAATTCAAATGTGACAAATTCAGAGCTACGAGTTCCTCTTAACAAGTACTTTGAAATTGAAATGAGAAATGAGAGAAATATGAACAAATTCAATAGTTTGGGACCAAAATGAAACATTTTACCAATATTTAGGACCAAAATGAATCATTTTGCCAACATTTAGGACCAATTTGAACATTTTGAAACATAATGGACCAAAATGAACATTAGGGTATACATTTAGGACCAAAATGAACCTTTGACCTAACTTTTAAAATATGTTTGGATTGGGAATTAAGAAAGAAAGTGGAAGGAGGGAAAAAGATTGAGAGTTGAGAATTGAGACGCCTTCACCCTATTTATAAAGTTAAAAATCAAAGAAAAAGATCATAGATAATTAATTTTTAATCTCTCATTCTTCTTTCTTCTTTCTTTTTAATGGAAGGAAGGGTATTAAAGAAAAAATTTAGGTAAGGTTCTTTATATGTTTGTTATAACTTATAAGGTTCCTCCAATCAGAAGTTTGATTTATATTCTCTCTCTTCTATACTTGGTCATGCAAAAATTCTCTCTTCAATCAGTGATTAGTGATGCATCAAATTTTTGCCATGTGTCATATATTTATTGGAAAACTTTATAACAAGCATACAAGAAACTTTACCTCACTCTTTCCCTAATATTAACTCTCCAAACTTTTTTCCTTCGTTTGAGAAGCAATTCTTCCACCAAAATACCTTAATTTAGAATTTATGAAGAACAAAGAGAATGAGATATTTAAAATTAATCCCTCACTCTTATCCTCCTTACTTCTCCTCTCTTCCTTAATTCTCAATTTAAATATACCCTCAAATTGAAATATTTTGAAGGTGTTAGAGAAAAAAATTGGGCATTTAGTCATTCTCTTCTTCTCCCTTCTCTGTCCTTCTAATCTCTCCCATTCCTTCGTCTTCTAACTATCCAAACAAGTTTTTGAAGATTGGTGCTCAGAGTAAGTTTCAAATTTTTGTCACTCTTCTTGTGAATTTACATTGGTGCTAACTTTTTTTTTTTTTGATCAAATCATGGCAAGCCATGAAAGAGTACATAGCCCGTTCTGAAAAACGGGAGAAACGGGAATCCACCGAGGGACACAGAGATTTCAATACAACCAGCCCTCAACTCCCAAAATACACATCTCATAGAAGAGAAACCAAACCCCAAGCAACACGCGAGGGGAGGGCCAAAATACAGAAGATCAACACCAAACTATATTAAAGAAGGAGAAGAAAACACTGACAAAACACATCTAAAAAAGACACAAACCAGACGCCAAGCTCAGATCTTCACTTGTTTGCGGTCTGATTTCCATCTTCTTCTTCGATCTCCAACTATTCTGCCAGATCAGGAAATCCTCTCAGAGGATCCGTTCTTCACCATATTCAAGCTTTTGAGAAGAAGTTTGGGAAGCAGATCTACAATATCTCAACCGGTTTCGGAGCCAAAAAAACACTCCCACTACAAAGGAGAGGGACGTCTTCAACACTGAAAGAAGAAAAAACTCCTACGAAGAGGAGGAGGAAACAAAAGCAAGTAAAAAAAAGAAAGGGTGAGGGGTTGCCGGCGGCAACCCCTCCAAACGACGCTCAAAGTTTTGGAACCCTAGCAGAGAAAAAGATTGGGAGGCGGCTGGAACTTAACAGAATCGGTACACATTGGTGCTAAGAGTGACAAAATAATACCTAACCCATTAATCTAATTTAACCCAACTATCATTTTGACCAATTATGACTCAACCATTTAAATAATGGGTCAAAATGAGTTGAGTCTAAAATTGACCCACTAAAATTTGGGTTGGGTTAGGTCAAACTCATAGTTTAGCCAACCCAACCCAAATTGGTGTCAAAACTACCTAATTTCATAGATGAGATGAATATGGAATTCACAAATTTTTGCAAAAATTACAAAATAACCTCAAATAATTTCAAAATTTAGAAAAACATCCCTGAACCATAATATTTGAGGACTAAAATGTAATTTTGAAAAATATTGGAAAAATAGTAAAATTACAAATTAGTCTTAAATCTAGAAAATAAATGCATTTTAGTCCAACAAAACCTTGCGTTCAATAGATGGAAGATGAACTTCACAATTTTTTTACAAAAATTATAGAATGCCCCCAAATGTTTTCAAAATTTACAAAAATGTCCTTGTATCATGATATTTGAAAAATTTCAAAAAATGTTTGGGGTCAAAATATAATTTTGAAAAAATATGGAAAAAGATGGAAATTGTAGATTAGTCCAATATCTAAAGAAAGAATACAATTTAGTATTAAGTTTGAATAATTTAAAAATTATTCTCATTAATTAGTTTACAAATTAAATAATTAATTTTTAATTTTATTAAATAATATAAATATTTTAAGATAGGTTCATGGGTTGAGTTGGGTCGACTCTTGATTTCATGGATCATGATCCACCCATGACCCATTTAACAAATATAAATGGGTCATTGATTCATTTATGACCCAACTATTTAAAACTCAACTCAAAACCAATTCAACCCAATCATTTTGTCACCCATAGTGCTAACTATACTTGATGTTGTCACCTTTTAAATTTTGAATAATAAAAAAACATTGTGAGCTAATGAATCAACTCATATCCTATGAGTTAACTCACCATAAATTTAACAATTTAGCTCATGCAAATTAGATATGTTATAAATAGGTGAACTTATTAATAAATTAGACATGTTACGATAACTTTACATAGACTTGGGTTGTAGTCGACTATATGTATACTCTATAATAAAGTATTATATCACATCTTCAATTTCTATCAAGAATAAGTATTGCACTCATGTAGGTTTATTTGGATAATTGAAGAAGCAAAAAGTTTGGAAGAGAAGAGAAAGAGAGAGAGAGAGGAGGATTAACCTTCTACATGTTTTTCGATCCTCCAATAAGTAACTCTTCCAAAATATAATGTTCCAATTTGGGTTATTTATAAATTATAACGGAAGGGAAGAATGAGAGAGTAATTAATAATTAATCCGTCATAATTTTTCCCTTCACTCTTCAACTTTCCAAGTAATGAGAATAGCCGGAAATTGGACCGTCAGCTACTTACCTTCATAGTGTTAAGGAAAATTTTTATGCATCGTCAGGCGCATCTTTGCAATACCAGAATTATAATAGCGTCCAACAAACCCGGCACGATAAATTTGGCATCACTTCAAGCTAAGCCTAGAGCCTTGCTTCTTCCGGTTATACACGACATCCGATGCTTGCTCAAGGAAGGCTTCCTGTCTGGTCGACATACACTCTTGCAGAAGGACTTCTATCGTATTTTCATGACACTTGCTCCGTCCCCTTCTATTATGTTAGGGTTAGACTCTCTTATTCCCCTCTAATTTCTGTTGATGTAATCAAAAATATATATATATATATATATATATATATGAATCTTCTCATTCTAACTATCTCATTCTCCTATTTAATTTCAATTCAAACATAATCCACTCTCTCATCTTTCCATCTTTCTCTCTCTTCTAACTCAATCATTGAGCTTCACCACAGTTTCAAGAAAATCATCTTGCACTCTGGGCATGGATTTCATCATATATCTGTCGACAAGCACACGATCTAATTATACACTCCTCTAGTATATATATATTCTTCTATATTTTAATGGTTAATTTAGCCTTTTTTAAATTTTTGAATAAAAGTAAATTCTTCGTGAAAATTGTTACCATACAATATGTATATGATTTCAACCCCTCCTGTTCATATATCAATATATATATTAGACATACAGTTAATGCAGTTGGTTCCTCTCGAATGTGCCTTCTCCACATAAAGATGACAAGTACTATTTGATTAGTGAGACAAAAAAACAGCTGCAAATTTTGCCGGCTATGGTTTAAGTTAATTATAATAGAGAACTAATTTTTGAATTAACATATCGGATGTCAATTACCAAATTCAATATGAAGATAATATGGTTAATAAAGTTATAATATAGTTTCATATGAATTTTAAAAAAAAAAAACAAAATTTTAGTGAAGTAAGCACCGACATCTAATTAGGATCAGGGAATACCTTTCGACCTCTTCGAAAACTCACAAAAAAAAAATTTACATAACCATTTTTGTATTAACATAGTAGTATAAGTGCTCTTTCCAATCTTGTTATTTGAGATCACATAATTTTTGTGTTGTTACCAGGTCACACATTTTTTGGTGTGACATGATAACAAAATGTTATCTTAGTTGTCAACGTATAAAGATATTGTAGTAGTATTATTAAAAAACCAAAGCCTAAGACATTATAGCATATAAAATGGTAGACATATGATCACACTAGCACTGTCAAAACGGGCTTAGGCCCGCGGGCCGGCCCGGCCCGCTCGCTAAATGGGCGGGCTTGGGCTTAAAAAATTTGGCCCGTTTAAAAACGGGCCTAAACGGCCCGGCCCGTTTAGCCCGTGGCCCGTAACGGGCCGGCCCGTTTAACAGTGCTAGATCACACTATACTAAACGCACCTTCTACACATAGATATATAAGTATTTGTTCAATTAAAATAGGGTAAATTACACTTTGGTACCCTGTGGTTTGACCCTATTTCACTTTGGTACCCTGTGGTTTGAAACTTGACACTTTGGTACCCTGTGGTATTCTCCATTAACACTTTGGTACCCTTTGGAGTTATTTTGTAATTTTAACCATAACAAATTTTGCAAAAATTACATATTGACCCCAAAAAATTTTCAAAAAATTACAAATAGGTCCCTGGATACATATTATATAGGGACTAAAATGAAAAATTTAAAATTTTTTTGGGGTCAATATGTAATTTTTATAAAATTTATTATGGTTAAAATTACAAAATAGCTCCAAAGGGTACCAAAGTGTTAATGGAGAATACCACAGGGTACCAAAATGTCAAGTTTCAAACCACAGGGTACCAAAGTGAAATAGGGTCAAACCACAGGGTACCAAAGTGTAATTTACCCATTAAAATATGTAAATGGAATTTTCAAAAGTTGAGTTTTTTTTTATTTTAAAAAAATTGTAACAAGAAAATTAGCATTATATATCCTTTTCCCGTCTCCATCACCAAATTATGATATCATGACCGATTACATACACAAAAATATTAGTCCTCTAAAATGATAAAATTAAGCATCATATATTCTAGAAGAGAATAACATATATATATATATTAGGGGCTTGGCGTGCCCGTTATGCATGTAATGTTTGAATTGATTTAAAGTTAAAGATTACATAAAATTTTTATATTGATAAATGAGTAAGTTTGGGACCAATTTGAAAAATTATAAAAATATGTAAGATTCATTTTAAATAAATAAAATATTTAGGATCAATTTGAAATTTCGTGATACATTTGGGACTAATTAAGAATTTTAACTCCTTTTATAAAATAATAATTTCTATACTAATTTATATGTAGGAGGACGACCAGAAAATACCGAAGCCATATAATATAAGAAAGTACCGAAGTCATATAATATAAGATATATATATATGTATATATACATATATATTGTTAGAAATAAGAGAAAGGAATTGGATAGGAGAAGAGTTCTGAATTTTCTCTCGATATTCAAATTACTTGGCTTACACAATACATCAACTATATGAGGGTATTTATAGACTTATACTAATGACTAAATTCAAGTACCTATCAACTTCCTATACATGAATCACATCAATCTAAATACATGGATCACCATATTCTAAATACATTCACCAAATTAAAGACACCACATAATTCTAGACACCCCTTAAAAATTCTAAACATATTAATTTATTTCATATTATTAACATATATAGGCTTAATTAATTTACTTTCAAAGATAATGAGCTCAATAAATTAAAAATCATGGCGCCGGCTGTTGATGAGTCTTCCGATTGATAGATACAATGATGAGAATATTGTAATGTACGTGAGAATCACTTCTTGTTTCTTTCGCAGCCTGCAACCACAAAATCCCACTTTAAAAAATACCCCACACACATACACACTCACATAGTCACATATATATATATATAGAGAACTTTAATTTAGTGTTAGTAAATCAAACTAATCAAGAAGCTCAAAGATCATATCACAAGCAAAATGAAGACACTATCTAGTAGTGTTGTTTGTGGTTGTGTAGTGATACTTTTTGCATTGCTTTCTCAAACAAGCAAAGCCATCATCAGAAGTAGTAATACTCAGGCAGATATTTTAGATGAGCTCATACAGTCAAAGAAGATTAATAATAATGATAATAATTTGCATTCTTGGAAAGAGGAAGATGTAGTAGTGAGCAGCAAACAGAAACAATATTTTGATCAAAAAGGATCAATGGAGAAAGATAAGATTTCAGCATTGCCTGGCCAACCTTATTATGGTGTGAATTTTGATCAATATTCTGGATATGTCACTGTTGATCCAACGGCTGGTAAAGGTCTCTTCTATTATTTTGTGGAGTCTCCATTTAACCCTTCAACCAAGCCGTTGGTGTTGTGGCTCAATGGAGGTAAGAAGAATTATTTAGAATAATACTTCATCTTAAAGTAATTAGATATATATATGGATATATAACATCAATCTTATGGGATTTTAATTTATTCTGAACATTATTAAATGATAACATCAATATGTTTTTCAAATAATAAAAATTGGATAAAACTTATATCAAATTCTTTATGTCCGTTTTGATTACATTCTCTCTCTTCAATAATTGGTCATGCAAATAGTAGTGTTTAATATTCTCTCTCTATCATAATTGGTCATATATGAAATTTTTGCCACGTGTCAAATGTTGATTGGAGAACTTGATAACAAGGATGTAGGGAACTTAATATTAGTTTTGACCATAAAAATATGGCTAATTATTTTGTAATTTTTTTTTTAAATTTATATATAATTACAGGACCAGGATGTAGCTCGTTCGGGTATGGGGCGATGGAGGAATTAGGACCCTTCAGAGTCAACTCCGACGGAAAAACACTGTTTCGTAACAAATATGCTTGGAACAATGGTAACATATATACTCATGGGGATAAATTTTCAATTTGGTCTCATATATTTTATTAATTTTTTGATTTTGTTTCATATCTTTTTTTTATACTTTTGATCCTATATCTTTGAGTCAATTGCAAAATTTGTCTTATATTTTTTGATCAAGTTGTAAAATTGGTCTCATGTCTTTGCAAAATGATTAACTAACAACAATTAATCCTTTTGCAAAGATATAACACCAATTCTACAATTTGACCAAAAGATAAGAGACTTTTTGTAAAGATATGAAACAAAAAATATAACAAAAAAACAAATGACTAAATTGAGAACTAAACAAAAAATATGGAACCAAATTTACTTTTTGACCTACTAATTATATATCCCTTTCATATTTTTCTTCTAAAATTTATTATGTGGTCTCCGTTCTTTCTGGATTTTATATATATAACTTGTGATGTAAGCTCAAATCATTAATTTATTTTTTAAAAAAAGTATGAATATCTGATTATGTGTGTAAATATGTATGCAGTGGCAAATGTATTGTTCTTGGAATCACCAGCAGGAGTAGGGTTTTCATACTCAAACACATCTTCAGATTATGATCACACAGGCGACAAAAGTACTGCAAATGATGCATACATCTTTTTGTTGAATTGGCTTGAGAGATTTCCACAATACAAATATAGGGATTTTCTCATTGCTGGAGAGAGCTATTCTGGTCACTATGTTCCTCAGCTTGCTTATACAATTTTGGTCAACAATCAACTCGCTAATCGCACCATTATCAATCTCAAAGGCATCACTGTATGTATTTTAATTTTAGTCTCTCAAATATAAACTTATAACATTTATATATTTTATATAGGCCAAAGTCCTATTTTGGTCCCTCATGTTTGCTCAAAGTTCCGTTTTGGTCCCTCAAGTTTTTTCGTTCTATTTTGGTCCCTCGTGTTTGCTCAAAGTTCCATTTTGGTCCCTCATGCATGTTTGCTCAAAGGTCTTTTTTGGTCCTTCAAGTTTCTAAAAAGTTTCACCTTTAGTCCCTAACTCTTTTCCATTTAGGTTCTTCCTTTTAGTTTTTTTTTAAACGGAAAAAGTGGATGGAAAAGAGTCATGAACTAGTACGGTGGAATTTTTAGAAACTTGAGGGGCCAAAACGAAATGAAAAAAACTAGAGAGACCAAAATGAAACTTTGAGCAAACACAAGGGGCCAAAACGGAACGAAAAAAACTTGAAAAAATATCTGTTTAATGTCTTAATTTTTAGAACAAATTTTAAAAGGCTAAACTAATGTATTCTGTATTTGAAAAATAAAATAAAAATGTAGAGAATTAGATCAACTGATTCTCAATTCTCATGCATATATGATGAAACTAAAACTGTGTTCTTATATTGAATTTGTTCAGATAGGAAATGCTTGGATTGATGATGCAACAAGTGAAGAGGGAATATATGATTACTTTTGGACACATGCTCTCAACTCAGATGAGACCCATGATGCTGTTGTTAAGAATTGTGACTTTTCTTCTCAGAATGTGTCTGTGGAATGTCATAGTGCAACAAGTAAGGCCCTTTCAGAGAAAGGAGAAGTTGATTTCTACAATATTTATGCTCCACTTTGTCATGACGATTCTCTCAAAAATACTTCTACTCCTCCTTCTGTAAGTCATCCTATATATCTTGCCTACATATATATATATATATATATATAGGTATAATTTCACTAATCATATTAATTATTTCTAAAATAATAAAATTTTGTGTCATGACTTTGTTTATATATTGCAGATATTCAATTTTGATCCATGCTCCGACAACTACGTGGAAGCCTATCTAAATAACCCAGAAGTTCAGCTTGCTCTCCATGCAATACCCACAAATTACAGTCTTTGCACGTAATCTAAAATTAATTGATCTAACCACTACATCTAAAATGATAATTATTTCTCTTAAGAAAATCTCGTGATTTCAATTATTATGTTTAGCTAATGCATGTATTAAATAATTTCATGTGTTACCTATTTGCAGGCCGTTTTTTAACTGGACAGACAGCCCAAGTACCATTATTCCCATAATCAAGTATCTCTTTGAAAATGGAATTAGAGTGTGGATTTACAGGCAAGTTCAAGTTTTATTATTTGATATTAATTTACTAAAATACTACTAATTTTAATAACTTGTAAAATAATATTTACATTTTGATTAGTATTTTTATACATTAATTATTTCTTTATTAATTGTACAGTGGGGACACTGATGCACGTGTGCCAGTGACATCTTCTAGATACTCCATCAATCTTTTCAACCTTCCTATTGAGGTTCCTTGGCGCACTTGGTATTCTGGAAATGAGGTATTACTCTAGTCTTTCTTTACTTGTAAAAAGTCACACACATCTTGTATTATATGGCTCTACCCCTTCTGGTCGTTTATGTTTAAAACTATAGTCTATGAAATTAAAAATAAGAGAAAATTTACTATTTGGTCTCTCTTTCTTTACTAAGTTAACAATTTAGTCCCTTATTTATTTTACATAAAGCCCCTAGTATACATATATATATATAACAGTAGTCATTGATATTTGAAAGTAATAATATAATTTGGAATATAATGATATATATATATATAGGTTGGAGGATATGTGGTAAAATACGAGGGAATAACATTTGTGACAATAAGAGGAGCTGGGCATACTGTTCCAAGCTGGCAGCCTGCAAGAGCTCTTACCTTCTTCACTTCTTTCATTAAGAAATCTCTTCCTCCTTCTTCACCATGGCCTAAACCTTAATTTTTGTTACATTTTTCTTTCTTTATTGTTTTTATTTTTATTTTTATCATTTTAATACCAGATCTTGTCTTGATTACATTACTTTTAAGTTTTAAGTACACTTCTAGCTGTATGTGTCTTTCTAATGAAGGGCAAGGCATGTCTACTACATGCAATGTGCTCATAGTGTTGTATCGTTTTTATGTTTTCATGAAATTTGCTTTTGTAAGGATATAAACTTTATTTAAATATATTACAATTAATAATTAAGTGTGTAATGCTATTATCCAACTTTCAAGTGCGTGTCGATTCACTCCCCATAGCCCTCGGAACCATTTCTTCTAAGTTCTAACTCACAAACTCACAATAGTCAATAACCTAAAATGGTAATATATATATATATATATATATATATTATTGGAATCCTGGCTAAAGCTATGTATACAACTGAGTTGCAAGCTAACATGTTGAAACCAAATAAATATATTAATATACAGCTCAGGACTCAGACGGCTATAATCGCATGCCAACCCATACATATACATATATACTACAAGTCATTGCCATTCTTTCAAGTTTCAAGACCCTGTGATTGAAATATGAAAATTACTGTGGTCTCTGGATAGTGGAAAGCCTGAAGGCAGAGAAGGCATATTACATACATACCACTGTGGCTGCTACTTGAAAAGCTCTGGAAAAGACCACATTATGAACTTTGTAAAAATGTCAGATTCTAGAAAGTCGATATGAGCAGCCCGTCCTATGAAGGAGTTCAAATTCTTGCCATAGGCTGTAGTATCGAAATTGACATCGCAGCGCATGAACACTCGGCGCTTAGAGGTATTGGCGCAGATTTGATCCAAGCATTCATTCAGCATCTCCATGAACACTCTACCCCTCTTTGAATTGTCACTTGAAGCAGCTTGGCAAGATTGAATTCTAGCAGAATGGTAGGGCACATAACCATCCTGAAGAAGCATTGTCAATTAACACTAGTCTATGTTGCATGTGTATGAGTACGAATACGGGTATGGGTAGGGAAACATTTGTTTATTATAAAACCATAAAATATAACTTTGTCTGATTTTTCGTTATGAACTTTTTGTTCACCAGTCCAAAAAAAATGAAGTTACACTGCAACAAAAATATAATTACAGTTATATTTTACACACAAACATAAAAATTTTGTTTTATAATAACAAAAAAAGTACCCACAAAATACGGGTACGAGTTCGTATAAGGCGGGTGCCATACCCATGCTTGAAAGACAGCAGCCAAAGAACTTTCTAGTAAAAGCAAACATGCCCCAAGAAAAGGAAGAAATGGGAAAGAAACCTCACTTAAGATAACTTGAACCATGCATTGCCTTACTACAGAGTATGCTTTTCACATGCATTGATATCTGTGATAAAACCCGTTGAAGTTTCAACTCTACTCAAGACTTTTAACCATAATACTAATCAATAATAATCCAATTGCTAACAGAGTATTAGTATAAACTATAAAGTTTTCCCAGTCACCATTTTAGGAGTATTCATATAAGAAAAAGAAAAAAAAAAGAATACCTGAGGGGAAGACAGCAAGATAACATGCTTGAAGTGGTCCAGCGTCTTCTGCTGAAATTACAAATAAAAGGATAGAGCACATGAATTTAGCTGAAAATTTTGACCCTATTACAAATATCAACCATTTCACATGAACACAATGTATCTATGAAAACAATTCTTTGACATACCACAAACTAACTGCTTAAATTAAAAGTTGAGGGGTTTTTTCATTTGTCTTAAAAATTAATGGTGCCTTTACATGGAAAAAGAAAAACACCATAGAAAATTTTACAAATGACCAATAAATAAATAAATAAATAATCTTACATCAAAGTTAATTTTGTACTAGACTAATATAAGGTTACTTTTGCTATAAATTTCCTCAATAAAAATAAGAAACGTGGCAACAATTTTTTTGTATGATCAATCATAGTAGAAAGAGAATATAAAAGATGGACATTTACACAACCAATCATAAAAGAAAGAGAGCATGAATAAAGTTTGTAATTGAAAAAAGTTTTATGGCAAACATATAAAGAATTTTATTGAGCTTTTTCTTTTAATCTTTTATAGAACATGTTTCTGGAAAACCACCACTAGCTTTGAATAATTTGATATTATAGATCATACATTTAAAACTTCACAAATCACATCAACTTGACATCATTTTCAAATAAAAGGAAATATTACTCTATAAATAGTTAAATTGGTCCTATTTGATATAAGGTTACTTTTTTTTTTTCAGGCCAAAAAGAAAAAAGTACAAACAAATACACAACAGTGTGATTTCTAAAATTTCACATCTCATTTTCAATAGAGTAAGGCTAGAGCTTATGCCTGAGTCATTTGATCCTAACTTCTATATGACCTTCCTACCTTACATAGCTTATAGAGGAATGTGTTTTGGATATCAGAATCATCGGTAAAAGTTAGCTGATGAATGCACTGTGAACCTCTGAGCTTCTTCAATAGCCACATCCCAGAATTAAAAAGAGAGTTTGAACTATAAAGATACCCCAAGTGTGGACCAGATACAGAAACATAGGTATGTAGATATCTTAGAAATGGCTCCATCATGCTCTCTGCAAACACAGGACAAAATTTAGAACCAAATGTCAAATTGATACACAGCATCACATCTAAGTCATGAGGTACCTGCAATTGCTGTTCTTATGATGAGGTTACCAATAGAATGTCCAACAAAACTTAGCCTAATATCTTTCAAGTTCCCATATTTTGATGCTCTGTCCATTCTTCTTTTAACAAAAGAAATAACTTCCTGAGCTAGCCTTTGTCCCATTTCTCTGAAGCTTTCAGATGTTTTGTCCTCGTTAGCCTCAGACATAAGAACTTCGACCTCGGGATCTATCAAAAGCCATTGATTCCGGATAAGTCGTAGATCCAGATGATGCCCCTATAATGTTTTGAGTAGTGAAGAATAAATGACCAGCCAAGTTTTTTCAACCATCCAAAATATTGAACAAAACTACGGATGGAGTGTAATAATCCATTGATAGTGCTAAGAATACAACTTTAATGGAACTAATACACCTTGACTTCTATGATAAATTAAATATAATCATACTATAAAAATAAAAAAAAATTATTGAGATTAAAATAGAAGAATAAACATCCAAACTTCTCCAAGCAGCATGGAGCTACTCCAATGGGCACAGCTAAGGTCACCTCAACTCAAACATCACACGTGCTGGTCACTAACTTTACCAGGCCTCAGCAAACATATTTTGAATATTTTAATTTAATGTTTATCACCAAATGTAAAACAATAACAGCTATTAACTAACAGTTTTGTTAGTTTTCACTTGAAATTTGAAGAGTAAATTACGATAACACAACTTAAACGTAAAGTTGGGCTTAGTTCAAGCTTAAGCTAAAAAACAAACGGAATAACACTTAGTCTCAGCCCTCAGGTCCCTCAGCTTTGCTCATTCACTCCCATATTGTAAATTTGACCATGAAGAACAGCTTAAATGGTAATAGACTAGAAAGCCTCAATCAATCCAGTAATACATAACTTAAGGCCACACTCTCTAAAATTGATGGACATAGCTAACAAGTGAAAATCTCAATATAAGCTCAGTTCAGTAATATAAATTCCACACGAGGACTTGCCTGAAATCCATGTACAAAGACGACAATCTTTAACAAACAAGCAGTACTTTTGGGTGCACTTTGCTTGTCTACAGCAACAGAGCTCATCTCAACTTGCGAGGTGAGTGATTCTCTAAGATCAACATGTCTCAAATATGAATTTTCACTATTAGTACGCCGTGGTATATTCATCACACGTTCTACAATCACAATTGGTACTCGGGAAGGATCTCCGAATATATACATATCTTGAATAGACCGGCTATTGATCTGTATCAAAGTAATTAACAATAGCTCATATGCAAATGTAAAATTGCAAGCTAGTGGTTCACACTCCACAGAAGCAAAGGTGAAAAATTTACCCTCATCTGTGCAATGCTCCTCCGATGAAGCTCAGCACTCTTAGCTGCAATATGAGGAGGCTGTGCAAATTACAAGACAAAGCTAAGGTATAAGTAGCCTTTTTCATAAAAGAATTGTTATTTCCCGTCTTCCTTTCTGAAAGTAAGTTGTAGAGTGATAGTAAGATAAGAAGGAACTGACAAGCACTTACATCATCAGGTATCTTCTGTGAACTGGAAATTCGTCTATGTACACCTCGGTGAGAAGGCTCATCAATGCCACTATTTATGTAGTGATGTGGCATCTCAAACTTAGAGTACACCATCCATATTGACCACTCAATTTTGCGATCCTTAGCCCATGCATCACATAAAAATTCCAGAATCTTTGTTCTATTATCCCTGAATAAGTGAATAGTTAATATCAGTTTAGAATCTTTGTTGAGTTATTCCTGAGTAGTTAATATCAGTTTAGAATCTTTGTCCTGTTATCCCTCAGAAGTTAACATCAGTAAAGTAAAAAAAGCTAACAAAAAGTTCCACAATACTTGTCTCTTATTATAGTGATTTTAAAATATCACTTTCAGGAAATTGTAATAGATCAATCTCATGATATATGCATGTCACTATGTGCATAGTATATGTGGATATATTGCCATAAGGTGGCCAGTAAAGAATGGAAAAACTGAAAACCAGTCGTCTGTCTTGTTTGATTTAACAAAATAAGTTAAAAATGTTAAAAATACAACATACGCACACACAACAGCCCCAACACATTATAGAAAGCATAAAAGCAAACCTGTGGAGTATCAGAAATATGCTCCACAAATACATTAATTGATCTCCCAGTGAACTAAAACAGCCTATCAGTTCACTCTTCGATAAGGAATGGAGCATTTCAGAATTCTGAAGATCCAGAATGTTTCCTCTCTGTACTTATTAATAACAGAACAATTAATAAATAAGAAACCATTAACATTATACAGATGGCCAAACAAAAACAAGAAATACTCAGCAGAATGAAATAAAAGTATGGACCTCAAGACCATTTTGTGGCTTGCCTTGTCCTGAATCTTCAACATCTGTAGCAACATGCTTTTCTTGCAAAATGGAATTCAATAACTTCTTATTGTTCAGTTTAGACTCTGAAATATCAATAGCCTGGTCGACTACTTTGCTGAGTTTTTGTAGTTCTTCAAGCAATATATCACGAGCAGTTAATAATGCTTTAACATCCGCGACACATTTCACATCTTCAGAAGTAACCTCACTCATTTCCTAATCAGTCAACCAAAGCATTCTGTTATGATATGAAGAACTAAAACAATAGAGAAAACCTACGCAATATGCAACATTTTATCCCTCAAGTTTAACCAAAATTTTGCTTTTGTCCTAGATGTATAATTAATTAATTCCAATTTTATCCTAATAAGTTTAATTAATTATTGTCCCAAACTCTTCCTCTTTGCTAATTCAGCGACGTCTCCATTTAAACTTTGTTAAATGGATCTGAGATAGAAGTAAAATTACATGTTATTTAAACCTAATATGCCCAAATCCAAAACCTTCAAATGATTAATTCTGGGCATGGATCTAGAAAAGAAAAATGAGCTTTTGAGGGCACTAGTGTAGTCTTGATCATGCTATCTCAATTAAGTTTGAAAAAGGTCCATAAGGAAAAAGGATTTCCTTTCTGCTCAAGGACACTAATATGTTAAAAGAAAAAGAATCTTCATTGTCCCTGCCTTGTGGCTGTAATATTAAAATGACAAGCAAATAACTAAACTCCATATACTACATTTTGCCAAAGAATCTTCCTATCATTTTTAGTGTGGGACACAACTTTTCAGTGGAATTAGGAAGCCTGACATTTCAAAATTATCGTTGTTTTCCCAATGATGTTTAGCAATGTTGTTATGAAGACTACCATTTTCATGGTAAACACACGTTCAGGTAATAAGCATGATATAACTTTCCCTTTTCCAGCAATGCATATTTGAATGTAACAAAATGATTAAAAAACCAGGTATTAAATCATATGCTTGGAAACCATTCACTAGCAACCTAGTGTATACAACAAAGAACCAAATTAACAACAAAAACATGACATAATGCAAATAATAATGCAGAACAAAGCTGCCAAGCCTAAATCAGGCTGGCTGCCTTGTATTGGCAACACAAACAACCAAATTCAACTTCAAGGAACCGAAACTCAATGACACAAGAACACAAAAACTAGGATAGCTAAAACCCAACCAACAAACCTGGATTGGAATATGAAACCCGGGGCTCAAATAACTAGGTTCTATATCCTCAAGTAACAAACAAATAAATCCAAAATCCTGGAATAAAAACTCTGGTAAATTAATAACGTGACCATGATTTTCATCTCTGCATACTACATTGGAAAGACTTGCCACAAGTATTATGAACAGGGCCACCTCGATCAACACTGGATACCAAAAAGAAACAGCTTGTTTAGAACTTACTTTATTCATTGTGTCATAACTTTTATCAGCAGTGACCTCCGAACTTCCAGAACTGCTGAAATGGATCTAGTGAGCAGGTTAATCTATTCTATCAAGTATACATAACAAGAAGTTCCCAATAAAAGCTTATTTAAAACCTAACTTAAGTAAGAACCAAATATGGTAAAATGAGGTCCTAGCCCATTCACACTGCAAAATAGACCATGTGACAAACCTGAGTACCTTCGATGTAGACTGGTAAGAAGCAGCAGCTTTCACTAGACCCACATGTACACTTACATCAACAAGCACTGCATGAAAAGCATCAAAATGGACAGGACAGTATGAATGCAATCCTAAAAGAGCTTTAGGAGGGATGCGAAATTCATGAACAGCAGTAGGGTAGAGATCCAGAGAAGCTTGTGAGTCAGCACTGTAGATGGTGCACTCAAGTCAGAACATTGATGTCAACAACGATATAAACCGACAAAAAAAATGTCAATTGGCTCAAATTCCTAGGCCTATGAATGTACAAGTATTGTTGCTCACCCATTCTCTAATTTGGGAGAAAACATAAGCTCAAACTTCAAAATAGCAGAAGTAGTTGATAAACCCTGCATTTAGAGCCACAAAAATAGATGTGACAAGAATATTTAATTCTAAAAGGCAAAAAAGTGAGAAAATATTAGTACGATTTCTTTATTTCGGAAAAGGTGTAAGCTATGTTTAATCAAACCTATTCTAGAGCTTCTCTTAATCATAGAAGAAAAGTGTAGTACACTAATCCAAAACAAACTTTTACTCTAGTATCATCAAATTAAGTATGTTAGTAGAAGATTTAAATGTGAAATCAACAGATGAAAACCTTAACCAGGCAAGCACTTGCCAAGCAAAACCAATATTTTACATATTGCTTCAGTTTTTTCGGTACCTCAACTTTACCAAGTGATAGATTGAATGATGAAAAAGAGAAAGATCAGTACCTCAAATTTACCAAGTGATAAATTGAATGAGATCATCATAGATAAATCAATATCCTCCCTAGCATATTTTATCCGAAAGGGGTGTGTTGAGAAACTGTGGTCTGTATCATCAATCCTCCACATGCCATATATATTTCCAGAACCCATATCAGGAGCTGTATAATAGGAACGTCTCCACTTCAGTTATTAGTTCAGCATATAAGAAGCAGGCTTTCTGATTGATAGTATTCATATAATCTACAAAAACATGTTTAAGGGTATGTTTGGATTTGGGATTAAGGAGAAGGGAAAGGAGGGGGAGAGGTTTGGTACCTCTTCCCTTGTTTGGGAAGTTGAAGATTGGAGGGGAAGAGGATGAGGGATTAACTTTTAATCTCTCAATCTCCTCCTCCCTTCACAAATTTCAAATACCTCAAATTGGGATATTTTGGAGAAGTTGCTACCCAAACAATGCGGAGGGTAGAAAGAGATTAATCTCCCCTCCCCCTCCAATTATCCAAACAAACCCTAAAAAAAAAGGACTCAATATCTCATGCATAGCTATGAAATATCATAGGCATAGTACATATGTGACTCAAACTTCCAGCATTCCGATAAATATCAATAACTTCCTTTCAACATTTTAACTTTTTTCTGTATCTAATTTAAGCCAAAAATTTAATCGTCACATCACAATTCACACAACCAGTCATAGCCGAGTTAAGCCAGAAGAACCTGCTTCTCCAACAAATTAAACAGGGGCCAGAAAAGGCCTTCTTCTTACTATTGTCCAAGACTTCAATGGGCTGATGAATTTAAAAATATCTCCATGGTCAGGCTTCATTTCACTCTTACAATTCAATTTACACCCAGGAAGGAATATCAACCAGAACTAACTCGTGTACAAAACAAGAAATGATGCTTCAGGGACAAAATGAGCAAAGAGACAAACTTCAGCAATATTATGGAAACCAATATTGTTCAACCCATTGTATTACTCATATCACTGCTGCATCTATTCAAGAAAGAAGCACTCCATCCAAAAAAAAAAAATTATATATATTTCAAGTTATGTTATATGATTATTTAAAGCAATCACCTCAACATGAGAAAAAACAAAGACCAATAATAGCACTAAACCATAGATTAATTTGTTAATATAAAATTGTGATATGGGCATGATTGCATGAGTAGCATGTTTTATATACCCCAGAAAGGATAAGGAACCTTATGGTATAATGACTACCCAATTTCACTATGTGCGCCACCCAATCTTGATCCTTGACAATGATGCTTAGTTCTAAAGAGAAATAGGACACAATCAATTGAAGGTAATTTATGCTACCTGTTATGACTATGAACACCACCATTTCACTCTTGACAAGACTAAAATGAATGAAAGAGACTAATTTTAAAAAATTACCTTCGTACTCAACAACTCTAGCCGGAGTTCCCAATGAGATACTTTCACTGTCCTCCCACCTCATAGTAATCTTTATCTGATACCACCTATTAAAAAATAAAATCAAATTATCAGTAAATAAATTTAAAAAGAAACTTAAAGAGGAGAAAACAGAATGGCCACATACCCCTGCTGGAAAAGGTCAAGATTGTGAAACCTATGAATGTAGACGGCAACCTCCTGTATAGTTCCCAACATAGCCACTGGCCTGACGCTGACCCAATGTGGTATTACATTTGGAAACTTACTATACTAGCCAACTTTTACACTTCAGAGTTCAGACAGACAAACCATCCTAGTTGCAGTAGCAGCGGATACCATTATTGCCATAGTGTACATCTCACCGTTTAAATTAAGTCAATATTAGCATCAATTCCAACTGTCAAGATCTTGACAAATCTCTCAACCACTCCTACTTCTTCACTAAATTAACCAGCTGTATAAATGAACAATAGGAACAATCAAAAGTGAAAATGAAGAGGAGAAGACTTGATGAGAGGCATTGACAGGTAAAAAGAAACTGTCACAAACATGAAAATAATATGAAGAGCTTCACTTCTCAAGAGTTGATATCAGGTTCTCCATGAACTGATCATATCTTAATACATGTGTTTGGTTAAAAGATGATATTCATTACAAATTTTGAAAAAACCGTTTGAATTACATGATGATCGGACAATAGAAAAAAGAAAATGCAAGCCACTGCAGTATATTAATGAAAACATGTTAATCCTCGTCCTAGAATTGACCAGGATTGCTTCTCAAGTGGAAAGCAAATTTTTGAAAGGTAGTCATGAGTCATTAACTCGAAAAACAAAACCCTGAAACCAAGTGCAATTCGCATTATGATGACAAAATGAGGCAAATCCTAGCTACATTGAATCCATCAAACTAAAGAGGTTTTGCTAAAAATGGTAGTATTCCAGACTATATCAAGTTAGACTAAACTCGTTAAAATTGCGCGGAATCAAGCGCATTGCATTCCACTAACCCTAATTTTTTGTAAAGAAAAAAAAAACAGAACAAACAAGGCGCAAATTGGTGAAAAACGTAGCAGCGAAATATGATTAGTTCCAAAAAAGGGAATCAGAAAGAAATGGCAAAAGGAAAGAAGAGAAAGAGAGAAGGAACTGACCAAATGGAGATCTCGAAGATGATTGCATTGCAGAGTGAAGATGGTATAATGGTAGGGTTCATCGAATGAAGTTGTGAGAAGAAAAGTGAAACGAAAGGAATGGAATGGAAAAGATCTCGAAGAAGACGTAGTAGTAGCTTCATTCCGCTAATTGCTGAACGCTAACGACTCATGGAAAGTGGGGACCACAAGTTTCTATGTTCATAACTTTAACGACATGATTCCACGTAAAATTATTTTGGTTTTCGGGTCAAAATGTTATTTTTTATTTCAGTTTAATCTTTTAGACTTTTATATTTGTTTCATGGTTATTCTAAAATATATTTTGTTGTTTTAGATTGGTTCTACATATTTTTAATATGTTTCAAATTGATCTTAAACCTATTTTTAAGATATAATTTGACCTCATTTGCTAGCGATCTTAACTGGACAGAGAAAAAGCTCTTCAAGAATTGCATATATATAGTTTCAAACACATTGCATTCAGACTTAAAACGAGAAATATATGACCAATTTTACTTGTTTGACTGTGAAACGAGTTATGCACTTTTAAAACTCGATTTGCACTCGTCAAAGTACTCATCAAAAGAAACTCATAATTCTGTTTTCTTCACAATTGAGCTTTAAATGAGAAAGATATGAACATATTCAATGTTTTTGGGACCAATTTAAAATATTATAGAAACATGTAAAAATAAATTAAAGATAAAGAACCAATTTGAAATTTATCCAATATATAGGAGACCAATTTGAGACTTTGGCATTTTCTTTTTAACAATTCACTTATTATAATATATATATGAGAAAAATTAAATAGTTCATCTCAGTTGGCCAAGTTAAAAATAATAATAGTAATTAAATGAAATCACATTTTAAATTAATAGTAAAGGTGTAGAACAAATGTGAAAATTCAATTATCACGACAGAGACAAAAACTAACTCTAGAACTAAAATAACTATTTCACCAAATTAAAAAGAGATAAAGAACAAATTAATAAAAATATCAATAAATAAATNTATCGAACTATAGTGTATTTAAGATTCGATTTGTGGACACTTGAATATATATTTCTAAATTTTAAATAAATATTTTTCTTTATAAAAGTAGTAAAACTACTATACGACATATCAACCGAGGATTTGTCAATTATTATACCGATATTTAACATTTTATTTGTGGATTATCAATAATGGACTAACTAATGGTGTACGTCCTTTCTAAACAATTAATAAATTAAATTATGTTAATCCATTATATATATCACACCCTATATATAGATACATAGGTCCTAGGGTTAGTGGAATGCTTGCTTGCGAAAGCCACTATATGACTATAACAATTTATATATTAATAAGAAACAAAATATAATGATAATCTAGACAAAAAGAATATTATTAGTTTAATTACTCAATTGTCGCTTAATACTTAATAGATCCATATCTATACTATATTATATGNTACTATATTATATGTGGGAAGAGTTTTCTGGTCGTCCTCCCACTTATACTAAAATAAAAATATTATATGTAATTAAAATAAGAGAAAATTTATTATTTGGTCCTTTCTTTTTTACTAAGCTAACGATTTGATCCCTAATTTATTTTACATACATATTTAAAACCCCTAGTTAAAGGACACGCAAAGCTCCTAATAAATAATATTCGAGAGTTGTCAAAACGTATCGAATTGACCCATACAAATTGGCTCACTGTTGGTCAATGTTAGTAACATACATAAAAGGAAAATGCTAGAGATTTAGTCACGTATTAATTTGGTCTCATAATTTTTTTTCTGTTATACTTTTGGTCTCATTTTTTGTTTATGTTATAGATTTAGTCGCATATCACTTTTTGTCTTATAAATTTTGGTCAAATTGCAGAATTGATTTCATATTTTTACAAAAAATATGAAGAAGCTAGTCCCCACTTGACTCGAATATATGAGATTAATTTTGCAGCATAAACAAAATATATGAAATTAATTTTACAATTTGACTAAAAAAATATGAAACCAATTCTATTATGCATATCCTAAGTGACATTTTAGAATATTTCTCACTCTCTCTATATATATAATCTTTAACAGTGTAATTAAATAATAATGCATACACTGATTAATTAGGTCTTGCATTGTACGTTCTCATGTCATTTGTTCTCGGCCCTGTCGAAAAAAGACAACACACAACCCTTATCGCACACATGGCTGAAATTTTGTTTTGTTTTGTTTGTCATCGCCACAGTGTATTACAATTATTGATTTAATAATGTTGGAAATTTTATTTATTATCGAAATTAATTCATTAAAATCTTATTTTATTAAAATATTCATTATTGCAATTGAATTGTAGACTAATAATATTATAATACTGTTCATGAACTTGTAATCAATCGTTTATTTTTGGTCTCACATTGTAGTAAGTTTTAGGTTCAATATAATAATATCAATGACTTTAATGGAAACATTGTATGTATATAATTTTATTTTGTTGGTCCGAATTTCGGACCAATTCAGACCGTACACTTAATAATGATGTGAGAATTTTTGAAGAAGAGTAATTACATTTAAAAAATTTTAAATTTAAATTTTACTTAAATGATAGTGAACCACTTAATATTGATATATTGATGTATATAAATTTGAAAAATTCTAAATGATACCAAAATTATAATTTCAATATCTACATATTTTTATTTTGGCCTGAATATCTACATAATCTAATTATTCATGTTGCTTAACTTAACATGTATTATTTGGTTCAATAATATATATAATAATATATATACTAGGGTTTTCCGTGCCCGTTAGGGCACAAAAATATGTATATAACGTTTGATTTGACATTAATTATTCAGTGACTAAATATTATATTTCTATTATTCAAGAACTAAATCGCTAGAAGTAGGGGTGTTCAAAACCGAACCAAACCGATTGAACCGAACTAAACCGAACCGAACCAAACCAAACCGAACCAAAACCGACATTCAAATGGTTTGGTTCGGTTTAATTTTTCTTATTTTTGGGCGGTTCGGTTCGGTGGCGGTTTCACACTCTCCAAAACCGAACCGCAATTACATGTATATCAATATATGTATATAAATAATATNAAAATAGGCTAAAGTGCACTTTTGGTCCCATAACTTTTGTTAAGGTCTCAATTTGGTCCTATAACTTTTTTTGTTGCACATTTGGTCCTATATACACCACTCAATTATATAATAAAAAAATAGGCTAAAGTGCACTTTTGGTCCCATAACTTTTGTTAAGGTCTCAATTTGGTCCTATAACTTTTTTTGTTGCACATTTGGTCCTATAGCTTTTGCTCAAGTTATAGATTTGGTCCTGTGCTACACTTTTGGTCCCATATCTTTGACTCATGTTGCAGAATTGGTCCTATATCTTCTAATATATATATATACTTGGCTCATCCATAAACTAGGCAATGCGAAACTTTTATTTAACACACTCTAATATAATAATAATATTCTCAACAATATAATCATGTGCCTAGCGGATTTCTTTTATGGTTAGAGAGAACATTTGAAAATAAAATATTTCATGTGCATATTGCATATTTAAACGAACATTCCTAGTTAGTAATATATTCTTTTATACAATATATTCCAAATTCGAGTTATTGATCGAGGATACATAGTTATTCTCAGAATATGCCAATACCCAATACCAATGGAGAACAAGAAACCTCAAAGGTAAAGCTGTAACAATATATGTGACATGACTTGGCTGCTTAATAATATAAGAGTCCTAAAGGCACATGTTAAGGTTTCTTTTGATTGGTCAAGTGAGTTTTCAAAACATTAAAAATTATCTTTTAAATAAATTTTCGTAGATTTTAAGATATGAGATGCTCTACTAACCAATTAGAAAAAACCTTAAAATGTACCCTAATAGCACATGTTAGATAAATCCATAATATAATTAGTATATATATATATNCCAACCAAAAGGGTCCTCAGACATATAGTATACTAGGGCTTTCTGTGCCCTATATATAACGTTTGGTTTGACATTTGTAGTTATTCAGAAATTAAATAATATATTTTTATTATTCAATGACTAAATTGTTAGAATTGTAAAAATTAAAAGACCAAATAATAAGTTTTTACTTTCTTAAATCTCATCTACTACTTTCTCTCTCTCATTATCTATATTTTATAGATAGCCAGTTGTGAAGTTTCACATGTTTATTCTTTATTTTTTAATTTTTAATTTAATTATTTTTGATCAACCAAAAGGATTCACAAACATATAATATAGTATACATAATAAAATAATAATAATAATATAGATATAGATATAGTCATATAGATATAGATATACACACATTCTGAATCATCTAAATTGAATTTTCTTTGTGTAATTTTTACAGTTTAAAAGAGATAAAAACGAATAGAGAAAAAATTTCTTCTTTTTAAAATAATAAAATATATAACATTCATATATTTTTTTCTCTCAACCTCTTTTTTATCTCACTTCAATTATATAAGTAGCGCCAAAAATCATACTTCATCAGGATCCAAATCCATATGTATTGGGTACATATATAAAACCTTATAAAAGAGCTTTGTAATTTCTATTGAGAGTTTGGAAATCGATAATGGATGGTTGGATATATATGACATTAATGATGCAAGAGATTAGTGTACAGTGTTTTCACATGAGCAATAATTAGCATTAATATCCATACGTACAATATTACATACATCACCTATCTCTCCTTAATTTCTCACTCATACATCATCACATATTATTGATCCACCCATAAGGTGACCTCAAAATTTGCTCTCTACAAGATATCAAACAAAGACGGGCTCAATTGATAAGGAGTTGACTCATAACTCATAAGGTCGTGAGTTCGATTCCCACTGCCGATGTGAAGGCCTTGTTGGTAGGCAATTTGTAAGTACCTCTATAAGCGCTTATAGAGCCTTAAGGCTTGCCATGGCCTTAGTGAGCCCCTGGGGCCCAACTCACCTAAACTTTCTTGTATAAAAAAAAAAGATATCAAAATATTTAGGCAAAAGTATATTTTTGGTCCCATAATTTTTTTTGTTGTACTTTTGGTCCCATATTTTTTACTCAAGTTGCAGATATTTAGTCCTGTATTGCACTTTTAATCCCATATCTTTGAGTCAGGTTATAGAATTAGTCTCATATCTTTGGATCAATTGCAGAATTAGTCTCATATCTTTGGGTCAAGTGGGACTGACGTTGAAACTTTTTGCAAAGATATGAGACCAATTCAATAACCTGACCAAAAAATATGGGACCAAAAGTGATATGGGACTAAATTTGCAAACTGAGCAAAAAAAAATATGAGACCAAAAGTGTAAAAAAAAGGTTATAAAATCAAATTAAGACTTGAGTAAAAGTTAGAAGACTGAAAATACACTTTGACCAAATATTTATTAATTTCCAACTCTATATTTTACTTCTGGCAAGAAAAAAACTATATTTTACTTTATAAGTCAGTCATCACAACCATAGTGTAAAAAACCGGACCGGTTATTGACCCGGTGAGAGGTTCGGGTCACTGGTTCACTGGTTCAACCGCTGGGTCACTGGTTCAACCGGTTGAGCCGGTTTACTTAAAAAATATATTTTCAAATATACATATTCATCAAATACATATTGATATATTACAATAATTTAAATTTAAAGTAAAAATTAAACATAACCATATGTCCATCACATATAATAAGTGTCAAATATTTAATTTTTTTTTTTTAATTTTTTCAAATTTTTCCGGGTCAACCGGTTTCCGGTTTAACCGGCCGGTTCGAGCGGTTTGACCCGGTTCACCACCGGGTCAACTGCAGGCCGGTATTTTATTTTTTCCGGACCGGACTGGTGTTCGGTTCGCCGGTTGAACCGGCCGGTCCGGTCTGGCTTTTTCTACATTGATCACAACAACAAGAACATTCTTTTTAATTTTTTTATCTACTATAAATTACAACAATTGCTAATTTTTTAGTTTGGATCAATATAAAATATAACAATAATTATAAGAATACAAAAAGATTGACTTTTTTAATAAAAAAGTTATTCCCACAAAATTCAATATTCTTTTATATTTTTTGAAATTTGAAAAAAAAATACACTGTAATTAAGGTTTATAGAGGTTTTTTTTTCATTTTATTATATATATGAGTGGACATATGATGCATTAAATGTTAGTGTTTGGCATTAATTGTGAATATGTGATGACATTGATAGATACAACATGCATATTTATAACTTTTATTTTGTTTCAAAGTTGGCAACACTATAAAACAAAAGGGTCTCCCTTCATGATTTTTCCTTCACTCAACTCAACTAGCTAGAGTGGGTCCCATTTTTTTTGTTGCCACTTGCCTCTACATGCAATAACTTCAACAAATAATATCAAGATAAATTATATGATAATTGTATTCTATAATTTGGTTTCAATTATTTTTTTTTTGTTGAGTAAGTACTTCAATTTTTCGATCAAGAATGAGTAAAAATTATATAGATAAATAATGATTATGCGTGTTTCACATAGAGATGCACATTTTATTACTTTTTTTTTTGGTCTGAGCACATTTTATTACTTAATTTGCAGCCGAACTATGAATATATTAGAGTTTGGAATTTGGATAATTGGAAAGGAAGGCTTACAATTTTTTCTTATAAATAGTAAAATTATTTTGATAAAATTATAATAGTAGATTTTGAGACATTGAACCATATATAAAAGTGTTGTGTTCCTCCATCTTTTGTCTTTCTTTCGTTCATTTTTTATTTTTGTCTTTGTTCTAGCATTTCCTAGGTACGTTTATGAAAATCTATTGTTAACACTTAGATTTTGTTTTATGGTTCAGCCAAGTATTAATTATTTTCAAGAATAAAAAATAAATAAAATATACATTTCATGCGTTACTTAGCTTGTCGAAAAATTAAAAATATTTGAATGAGCTTTGTTATAGAAAGTAAGAAAGCTAAGACGTCTCAATTTTTAGTTTCTGGATCTATATTTTTTTACATTGAGATTTACACAATAAGTTTTAAAAAAACAAATCCAATAACTAAAAATTAATGTGCTACTTTAACTATCTTTCTCTCCATAGTATTTTTTTTTTCATTTTAAATTGACCCATACCTTATATGTATATATATATATATATATATATATTTCTTTTCTCTCTCTCTTTTAATTTCCTTCACCAAATATTTTTGAGATTCTTCTTTTAAATTTTTTTTTAAAAAATTTCTTTTTCGCCAAAATTCCATTGAATGAAAGGTTCTTTGAATTCTTTATTAGAATTTTCTTGAATTCATTCAATCCTTCTTCTTTAGATTTCGTCGCATCAATATATCTGTAATATTTTTGCCAGATGAGTCTTCAAATTCGGAAAATTGAGATGATGAGATCCAAATTTCTTCATCGAATTTGCCATGTTTGCAAATGAAAGTGAAAGCTAATAACAATCATGCATTCCATGATAATTTTTTGCCCATAAATATTCCTAATTCCAGATGATGAAGAAGAAGATAAGAGAACAAAATGATTATTATATTGATAACTTAGCGAAATATATAAGAAAGCATCTATCAACAAATATTCTTATAAATAGTTGACAAGACCATACCATATACATAAAGCTCATATATATCAACATGTTTGTTTTTAACACAAGATATATATCAACATGTTAACCATACAAAGTTTAATTAAAAGCACTTTCATATGAACTTTAGAATAACAAAACGAAACCAAACTTAAATATAATGATTAAATATATAAAAAATATCGGCTTTCTTATATATATGTACCTAACACAGAAGAGAAAAAATGGTGATAAAGGAAGCTTGTGAAGTAAAAAAGAGAGACATTAAAGTCTAAGCAAAAAGATAGAGATTTTTGCTTTATAGGATTCGTTTGAACTTTCAACTTTGAAATTTGAAAGACGTACGTATGCCTTTAAAACTGCACAGTTTTACAGTTAGAGGTATTGTAATGGTTTTAAGCATACAACTGGTGAGAATATTATATATGGATTATAAAAATTAGAATTTTACCTACTATTTTGGCTCAATCAATAAGATAGGCCTTTTGTTTTTTCCTATGCCTGAGATTTTATCACTAATTCAGACTCATCGTTTATTTAATTTGATTATAATAAGAAAAATTCTTTTAACAATTAAAGATAATTATATTCACAAAATTTTGAATTTGTCAAAATTTTATTTAAATGATATCTAATTAATTAGTTATCAACTACTTAGACCAATCCATGTTGGATGAGTTAGTCTTTAGTAGATTAGTTTAACCCGTCAAAACTGACTCAACTCGTTAGTTTAAATTAGGTTAGTCAGGATTAAAAGATTTGAGCCTACTATAGTTTGTGTTAGACTACGGGTGTTAAGATTTTGAACTCATTCAACCTAACCAAGTTGATGGCTGGCAACAAAAAAAATTATTTAGTAAAAATTATATTTTGATCTCTTAAATAATATTATTTTTACAATTTAGCCCATCCATAAATATTTATTCTCAATTTTGTCCCTAAAAAAATTATGAAGGACCAAATTGAAGAAAAAAGTTAAGAGAGACCAAATAGAATATATATATATATATAATATAAACTGAAAAATTATTACCCAACCCATCAACTTAACTCAAATTAACCTGTCACTATTTGATTTGAGTTAATTTAAGCTAATTCGATTTTTTTTT
>QANZ01053660.1:0-46715 GCA_003254925.1 Chamaecrista fasciculata | reverse complement strand
ACACCGACACGACACATATCCATAAATTTTAGAATATAAATCAATTTTTTATAACTTTAACATGACAAACAAGAGAAGATAATAATGAATATAACATATATTATGAATAAAAGTTGTAATTTTTAAATTTTTCATTAAAAACTATGAATATTTAATTATTTATATATATATAAATATATGCCGTGTCGTGTCGCGTAATTTTGAGAGTTTGGCGTGCCGCTGTGTCCGTGTCCGTGTCGTGTCCCGTGTCCGTGTCAGTGTCCATGCTTCATAAGTAATAAATACATTATGATTTTAAGTTTTGAATTCAGATGAGTTAGTGTTAAAATTAATTTTTATCTATTCAAATTTTTGAAGAAAAATTAAAAAAGATTATTCTTTTTCATGCAAAATTTAATTTTTGTAAATTTTTTATATCTACAATTATGAAAAACAAAAAAATTAAGTCATAAATATTAGGATAAATTACATAGAAGGTCCCTGTGGTTTGCTCTATTTAGAGAAATGGTTCTTATGGTTTAAAAAGTGGCAAATAAGAGAATGAAGTTTGCTCTATTAATAAAAGAGGTTCCAAAAATTTTTTCGTCTAAAATTAATGGTGCACTCAGCCCTTATTTTTCACTTTTTAAACCAAAGGACACTCTAAATAGGTCAAATCATAGGGACCCTCTGTATAATTTACCCTGGAATAGGGGTCACGTGCAAGGCATATGGGAGGACATCATTAATTTTAGACCGAAAAAACTTCTGGAACCTCTTTTGTTAACGGAGCAAACCTTAACCCCTTATCTGTCACTTTTTAAACCACAAGGATCATTTCTCTAAATAGGTCAAACCACAAGGAACCTTTGTGTAATTTATCTGAAATATTATTGAAAATTACTTCAATTATATAATGTTTGACATCTAACCTATATAAATTTATATTTTTTTCAACATCTAAAATTAAAAAATGTAATATTTTTATATATACAAATAATATTTATTATTTCGAAATATTGATAATATCTCTTGCTTATGTCCGAATTCATTGACATTAAACTAGAATCCATAAGGTAAAACTTTAAAATACTAATTAAATAGTAGTATTTGGACTATCCCTACTTCCATGATTACCAAGAGAAGAGAGAAAATGATGCTTAAACAATTAATAATTTTTACAAAAGTCACTATCTTTATTATTTTATGTGGGGAAAAGTGGTTTTTCAAATGTGTGCATGCATTATTGGATTTTCAATTATATTTACTAATGAAAAAGGACAACGCTTTTCTCTAATTTAATCCAGGAATATTTACTTTTTTTTTTGTGTAGTTTTCTACTTGTCTTTGTCCTTTTTTGAAGTATTCACTTTCTTCGTTTGTTTATTTAATTATTTATTGTGACCTTAATTACAGTTGTGTTTTTTTTGGTTATGCTGAAATCTCACGTTGCTTATACATACATACACATATATATATATATAGTAGCTAAGAAATTATCAATTTATCATTTTAGAGACAGAAAGAGAGATTAGAGTCAACTCAAAAGAAAAATAAAAAGAGTTGTTCAAAAAATAAAAGAAAAAGAAAAGGAATAGAGGAAGAAAAACATGAAGATACAAATAAAGTAATGGCCAGAATGCCTTTCTAGAAAATCAAATGCTAACAGAGAATGGTAGGACAATTCGTGAAATATCTCAGATCAACATCAATATTAATATATATATATATTATTTAAAAACTACACAAATATAAAAGTAGTTAATATTATGAATTTTTTCAAAATTATTATTTTTCATATTTTTCTAACGTTTAAAATAAACTAATATTTATTTATCAATATATACCTAAAGATACACATATATCAATAGATTTTATGTCTTAAAGAGTATAAGCATTACTTTTAAATTTTCAAATTATAAATTAAAAAATAAAATAAAGATATATTATTTAATTTTTTTTCTGAACATTCGTTATTTGATTTAATATTTGGTGTGCGTATCAAAGCTAATTAATAATAAGAGGTGTTGTGAAGCAGTGTCTGCAAAATCCAGAATATATAGACGTCATTGGGCAAGTAATAGAGGCCATCCACACCCACTTGTGACCTAATTTATACAATAATACATACATATATATAAATATATATATATATATATATATATATATATACATACACGTAACATCACAAAGCTCATTATCACAAGAAACTCAAACATTTGGTGATCGATCACAAAACAGTGGAATATAATTAATTTAGTCTCTTATAGAACAATGAATTTGACTCATTCAAATTCTTGCTAAAAGAAATGTTTATATTTAATCATATAATTCGATTTGATCACTCATCTATTTATAATGAGAAATTAATTAAAGAGCCATCATTAAATAAGTAAAAAGCGATTCTCTCGACTCCAAAATTGAAGATAGCACATGGTCATGCTCGTCTGAATTAATTAAAAGAGTTTCACTAATTACTACAATCCTAATATAGAGATCCTTGCATATGCATGCAATTATATTGAAATCTCAATGCACTTCATATTAATTGGATACTGCAGTCGGTTCCAACCTAAATATAGCTCTCATATTGACTTATAATTAATTGAAATCTGAGTGCACTTCATTGAAATCTCAATCCTCGCCATTCTCTCCTAGTAGTCATATTTTCCAACCAATATTTTATTCCTACCTTTTTACAACTCTACTAATTAATTTAGGATAAATTATACATAAAGTTCTTATAGTTTGGAGTATTTTAAGATTGGGTCCTTTTGGTTTAAAAAGTTGTAATTTAAGGACTGTGATTTGCTATGTTAGCAAAAAAAAAAAAGGGCTATCTGTCCAAAATTTAATGAAAATTTTGACTAAAATATCATTTTAAGACACTAACTATTAATTTTCTATACATTTGACTCCTTATTTCTATGTGGAAGGGACTTTGATGCAAAAATTTTCGGGAATTTTGACACTAGCTATTTTTTTTTTATTTGACAAAATTCAAAGGATCATTTTGCAATTAAATTCAACCATTTTTTCAATAGTTAGAGTCAAAGTCTCCGAAAATTTTCTTTCTACATCAAAATCTCTCCCTCATAGAAACAAAGAGTCAAATGTATAGGATATTCATAGTTAGGGTCTTAAAATTGTATTTTAGCCCAAATTTTTGTTAAATTTTAAACGAAGGGCTCTTTTCTGCTAACGAAGTAAACTTCAATCCTTAAATTGCAACTTTTCAAATCACAGGAGTCCGATCTCGAAATATCCCAAACTACAAAGACCTTCTGTGTAATTTACCCATTAATTTAAGCATTAGAATATATTTACAAGGTTACCTCTATATGTACATACATCTTCTTTACGGGTTCTACTCAAACTACTACAGAATCTAACACTTTTAAATTTGTAATATTTAATGTTCAATAATTTTTCTAAGAAAAAAATTCTCCCATAAACAATACTTATAGAAAATCAATCAATATCGTCACTGATACTGAGAAAGTCACCACCTAAACCTACCTTTGATCAACAATTGATCATGACTTTTGAAACATGATCATTAATATTAAATCCTATTCTTTTTGTTTTAATATTGGTAGATTAAATATATACTCCATATATATATATATATATTTCATATTTGGTTATGGGCATGGATGAATGATGATTAATAGCAGAGAGTTGATGAGCATCTAATTTATTTATTTTTCATGATGATAGGACCTTTAAGGTCAACGTTGACGACTGATATATACATATAGCCAAACTTGCATGTGGACTTTGTAGTGTGAAAATAAAACTCCATAGGACTCATAAAGGAAAAGGAATCCGACAACTCAATTAACATGAGAGTGATGTTTAATATAATTGGTATTTAAAAAAAGTTAAAATTCTCATGGGCCGAATCAAAATAAAAATGATATAAAATAGTAAGTTTCCATAAATAATAAAACATAATAGATGTTGTACAAAATCATGAAAATGCATGGATGATATAAATATATGTATTATGAATGATCAGAGAGATTTAATTAATTTAATTGATGAATTTGTGGGGAGTTTGAAAATGAAAAGCCATAGTGTGTGGCTAGCATAAAAAAAATGGGAATGGATGGACCAAAACCCAAAATAAGAAAAATTGTGGGGACAGGAGCCAGAAGAGAAAATGCCACTTTCAATGGTTCTTATAACATTACAAAAAAATTCCACCCTATCATATCTCATAACCTCTTGCAGCCCCTTTAACTCTATCACTCATTCATTAATTAACTTGAGATAGAGAGATCAATAACTTATCATTAATTGAAGATTTCGATTTTTATCCATAATTTAATTGATTAAACCTTTTAACTCGCTTTACCATCTAGATCAAAATCAAACCTTAGAAATGTTAAGCAATCAATCAACAAGAACTATTTCAATCAAATCTGATTTCTTTATCTAAATTCATTGAGTAATTGTTTTGTTTTTCCAACAAAAAAGTATTCTTCACAAGATCTGTTTTACCTCATAATACGGATTTCTCTTTCTCAACAAGAATATTTCCAACAAACTTAAATTCAAGCTGTTATTTACGAAGATTAAAATACTTATCACTCCAATCAATCATAGATAGAGAGTAATTGAAAGTTCAAAATTCTTGAACTATGGTTGAATTACATGTGCTACATACATGGGACCCAGTTGGGTCGGTTTGACTTGGACTCTCTCTCTTTCTCTCTTCTCTCTAACTTTCTCTCTCATAAGGATGGATGGTCGATTTTCTATTTAATTGATGCATTCTCTCCCAAAGAATCATCATATCCTCTCTCTTCAACCTTTTTCAATATTGTTTGGTTTGCCCACACTCATACATATATATATATGCACAAGCTTTCATCCATCTTCTCTATACCATCGAGTTAGCAAGTACAGACAAAGATACAAACACAAACACACCATATATATATAGTTCCATCATTTCAATATATATGCATACTTAATTCCTAGGAGGCACACAAGTACGTACGCTTATATATATATAGAGAGAGAGAGAGATGGCAAGTCATCAGAATAACAGCATGTACATTGAAACTCCTCAAGGCTTTGGCGACGTTGCCACTAAAAACTTGGACGACGATGGAAGAGCCAAAAGAACTGGTATTTCTATTTTCATTCTTTCTATATATATAGCACTAGCTACTTAATTCATCATATGTTAGTTTACATCAATCTATGTGTGTACTTCACCAATTAATATTAAACTTTCTGGCCTTATAATGCTTAATTTTATGATGAAATTATTTGTTTAGAATTTATCGAGCTTGGAGATTAATAATTATGATACGAAAGATTGATAGTTTGAAATGAAATTGTTTAACTTCTGCTAGCTAGTACTGATGTTATATATAATATAAAAGAAACTAAGTGATGAATTTTTTCAAAGGCTAAATTACACTTTTGGTCCTATAACTTTTACTCAGGTTTCAATTTGGTCTCATAGCTTTTTTTGTTATACTTTTGGTCTCATATCTTTGGGTCAGGTGTAAAATTAGTCTTATATATTTAGGTCAGGTGGAACTGATGGTAGAACTTTTTGTAAAGAATATGAGATCAGTTCTACAACTTAACTATAAGATATGAGGTCAAAAGTACAACAAAAAAAGTTATGAGACCAAATTAAGACCTAAGCATAAGTTATGGGACCAAAAGTACACTTCGACTTTTTCCAAATATTATTATGAAAATTGGTCTTGGACTAAAAGTATAATACAAATAGAAGGAAGATGCTTATAGCCTTAAAAGAAAATATAAGCAAAAACATAACGTAATATATATATATATATATATATATATATATATATACTCTACCTAATTTTTTTCCCATTATACTTACTGTGCACATGTGAGTTTGAGCTTTTGAGTCTAGCCAAACGGTTTGGTCCACTTTTCATAAGAAAGGACGGAGAACTATTTTTGTTATTATCGAAAAGGAAGGACTAGTGAAAGAAAATGATTTAAGTAAATGTACAAATTTTAGTTACTAAATTCACTTTCTTTAATGGCCAAACAAAGAAAAGTTTCACTTTCTTTTCTCTTGTCTAAATGAGGACTGAAGTTAATTTTAGAAATAGTCTAACAGAATCAAACACTGATTAAATTATGTAATTCATTTTTTTAAAAGATTGAATTATGAACTTGATAATTCTTTTACTTTTCGATACTCTAGTTTGTTTTTAAGAATAAGAATCGAGTTATTAACTCAGTGATGATGATCAGGGACATGGATAACGGCGAGCGCGCACATAATAACGGCGGTGATAGGGTCAGGAGTGTTATCACTGGCATGGGCAATAGCACAAATGGGATGGGTGGCAGGGCCTGCAGTGCTCTTAGCATTCTCAGCCATCACATATTTCACTTCCACTCTTCTTGCTGATTGTTACAGATCTCCTGATCCTGTTCATGGCAAACGCAATTACACTTATTCCATGGTTGTCAAATCTGCCTTAGGAGGAAGAAGGTTCCAGCTTTGTGGCCTTGCTCAGTACATTAATCTTGTGGGTGTCACCATCGGCTACACAATCACTGCCTCAATTAGCATGGTGTATGTACTACTACTAGTCTACTATATATATATATTTATATGAAGTATAGACACTGACACGGACATATTAATATGATATGGTGCAGGGCGATAAAACGGTCGAATTGCTTCCACAAGAATGGGCATGGAGACAAGTGTATTATTTCAAACAACCCATTCATGATCATCTTTGCATGCATTCAAATCCTGCTTAGCCAAATCCCTAACTTCCATAACCTCTCTTTTCTCTCCATCATTGCTGCTGTCATGTCTTTTGCTTATTCCTCCATTGGCCTTGGTCTCTCCATTGCCAAAGTCGCTGGTTAGTTCCCCAACTCCTTCATTACTTCATTATTATTATCAAGAGTAAATTAACAATAATATCACTTTTCCCAAAAGTGTGTGTGTATATAATATAAAGTTTAATGAGAAAGATTTTGTTTGTGGCATGAAGAGAAAGAGCATCACGTGCAAACATCTTTAACGGGCGTGCAAGTTGGGATTGACGTGTCGGGATCAGAGAAGGTTTGGAGAACGTTCCAAGCTATTGGAGATATTGCCTTCGCTTATGCTTTTTCTAATGTCCTCATCGAAATTCAGGCAAGTCCTACTTCTTTATTTTGATATTTTGATTTTGATTCTTAAAATACCAATCTATCCCTTGAATCGTGCATATTACCTTGGGCCTAGAGATCTTAACTTTTCACTAATCTTGTATCAATGCACATGTACATCTATCTCTATTATTGGTGTGGTTAGGTAGTAGGAATCTATATATAATGTATTACGTGCAAGCCTGGTTTTGTTTAAAATAATTTACACTTAATTACAAACTAAAACCATTATTATATTCATAGTAAACAACAACTTTCCTCATAAACCGTGTTGCACTTCAAATCTAATAATTTTTTAAAAAAAAAAACAAAAAGGTCACCGTTTAATATGGCTGATATAGGTATGGTGCATTAAAACAGAAGATTAAGTGGTGGAAGATTCATGTGTATTCATTTTCAATACGATGATTGCACACACATACGTATAACATATGTCTCTATGTGTGTGTGCATTAACTGAACTGATAATAACCGACACTAAAGTGTATGTGGCCAAATTGCCTATTAGGATTGAATAACATAGAGAGTGAGAAAATGTTGGTCATTTTCAAATTTCAATGAACCAAATTTACTCTGAATTTTCTGCTACTGGCAAGAGGCTGCTTCTCTCTCTTTCTATCTTGCCGACTTATTACTTAATTCATTGTCATGATAAAGACTCATCTCATCTCAAGTTGATACATATCTTACAGCCGAAAGTTGCCTACACAAAAATTTTCATAGTTTATTTATATAAATATTTAATATGAGAGCAATTTTGTGCTTATACATATTCAATATTATTTTTTGTATAAAATATTTAATATGAATTAATGATTATGAATAGCTAGCGAATAAAACATATTATATTGGCAAGTTTCTAGCAAATCCAATCTCATTTACTCCTACCAGAATGAAAGAACTTATTCTCATCAAAGCTCAAAGATTCTCAGTCCTTCTTTACTCCTTTTCTCCTTTTTTTTTTTTTTAACTTTTCGTACCTTTGTAACTAACTATACATCATTAATCAATCTGAAAATAAGCTAAAAGGGAAATCCCATTTCCACCACATGAAGAAAAGATGGTCTTCCTTTTCATACATGACTGTAGTTAGTGGATCAATAAGATTCCTCATATATACGTATAATCAAATCCATGGACCGCTAGCTCCAATACAACACCTTTTCTAAAAGGGGAGAGAGAGAGAGAATGCTCTCCCACATAACACAAGGACCCTACTTTTTTTTTTTTTTCTAGTTTTGTGTTTTAACTTCTAACACTCCAAACTTTTTGGTACATCATCCTTTTTGAGTTTGTCTTTATGACCTGACAGCTACCAATTTTTCTAAAGCACATTGTTCTCCAAAATTGAATGTTAAGGATCAGTTTATTTTAGCAATAAAATTCAGTGATGAACAAGTATTATGCTTGAGAGCCCTATTATATAGTAGCTTATGTTTGTTTATTATTATTGCTGAGATTTGAATACATCTAATAAAAAGAAGAGTAAACAAACAATTTAATCCCTAAAAGATACATGAGTTATTGGTTCTACGACTTTCAAATATTAAAGGGTGTAAAATTAATTTTCAGTGGTTGAATTGCTAACTTATATATATATATATATATATGTTAGGAATTAATTTATATATTTACTCTAAAAAGAATAAAATTATGGAATCACAATAATTATGAATGACGTGTAAAGATATAAGTTTCATACCCAGCATTAATGATTGCAGGACACCCTCAAATCAAGCCCTCCAGAGAACAGAATGATGAAAAGAGCAAGTTTGATTGGCATAATGACCACAACCTTATTCTATATGCTATGCGGAGTCCTAGGTTATGCAGCATTTGGAAATGATGCACCTGGAAATTTCCTCACAGGTTTCGGCTTCTATGAGCCCTTTTGGCTAATAGACTTTGCCAACGTCTGCATAGCCGTTCATTTGATTGGGGCATACCAGGTAAATATAGCTACAAAGAGAATCTTCAGTAGATAATTTATTAAAGGCGAGTTAATTAATTATGAAGGAACATATATAAATAAATATCATTGGGAAAGGTATTATTACTATGAAACCTTAACCTTCCAGAGGATTGAATATGGAACCCTCGAGTTATTTTAACTTAGACATTATTTAACACGTCTCCAGCGGAAAAAAATAGGAATTTTACTATAGCCACACTAAAGTTTTCAAAGACCACCCACCTTAAAAATGACATCTCTACATATTTGTCTATATAAATAAATCCCACTGGAAAACAAGGTATCACGATTAAACCTTCAATTTTCAGAGGACTGAATATTTCAACCCTCAAGTTATCTTTACTTCTAAGACATTAGTTAACACATCTCTAGGCAAAACTAAAGAACTTTACTATAAAGACACTCAACCTCTCAGGATACTAAAGTTTTCAAAGACTACCCACCCTAAAAATATGATATCTTTAAATATATGTCTATATATTGTGTAATGTAAGCAATTCTCATAGACTAGACCTACCAAATTTAACTGCTTCTTTAGGAGCATTTATTATGTATGCACTTGAAAGTGTTACTTATGCAAAGGGTATTTATTATTGAGGCAGGTCTTCTGCCAGCCAATATTTGGGTTCGTGGAGAACTGGGGCAAAGAAAAATGGCCTGAAAGCAAATTTATAAATGCTGAGCACGCAGTATTTGGGGGAAGGTATTACCTAAACTTCTTCAGGCTAGTGTGGAGGACTCTGTATGTTATCATCACATCAGTGCTAGCTATGATATTTCCATTCTTCAATGACTTCTTGGGGCTTATCGGGTCACTCTCCTTTTGGCCTCTAACCGTTTACTTCCCCATAGAAATGTACATCAAGCAATCCAACATGCAAAGGTTCTCCTTCACATGGATATGGCTCAAGATATTGAGTTGGGCATGCTTGCTTGTTTCAATCATCTCAGCTGCTGGGTCCATCCAAGGCCTTGCTCAAGACCTCAAGACATACAAGCCCTTCAAACCTCAACAATAATGTCATCAATTCTCTCTCTCTCTTCTTTCTCTTAGGGAAAAAAAACTAGCAATCCGGGGAGAATTTTATGTAATGTTATCAACTTATGGTAGGAAGAACACAAAACCTAGGTCGAGTGTATTGTGAGAAAATAAACCCCCACCCAAGATGGTTAGAAAGTAGATGCACTCATTTCAGAATGCCCATCTATGGGGAACGCACAATATACACATTCAGTTTAGTATGAGCCACAACTTTAAGGCTGAGTCTACATGAAATTGTATTTCAAGAGCATTGTGAAAATTCTAGACACTGTCAAGAATCAACTTCATGATGTATTATGATTTTGCTACAAACATAATGTATCCTCAAACTATTGTCAGGAACCAAGACTATTTCTTGCCAGACTTGCATTTGTCATATACATGGGGAGACAATAAACATATGCAGTCAGAAGCTTTGATGGAGTCAGATTACCAATGAAGAGACTTAAAAAGCTACCTTACACTCAAGTGCCAAAATTTTCCCCCAACTAACTGGTCATGAAATCCTGTAAGGGAACATGGAGAAAGAGGCTATGTAAGAAAAATGAAATAACCGCTATCTATATTCCTGGTTCTTAATTAATTGGAAGGCAATCAAATCTTATATAAAACCTTATGATGGCATTAACAATACCAAAATCAGTACAAATAATTGGTTCAATTAATAGACACCTTGTTATGCCACGCTTACACAGTTACACCACTTCCTAATGTTGTAAGCATTTTTTCAATTGCACAGAAATGTCTAGAGGTGCATGCTTTATTCCATCAATAAAAAGGGATATCATCCATTTGAAATTCAATAAATCAGAAACTTTAATGTTTTGCATTACCCAAGAATCAAGCTAACATTTGCTTCTTTTTTCCTTCTTTCTTTCTTTCCTTTTGTTTTTATTTTAGTTTTTTGGGAGGAAGCTTCGGAAGCCAGGAATGCTCCTTTAGATTCAATTGTAAGAGCAAGCGATGCACAAAAAAAACATCTAGTAAGCAAGATGCATGCAAATTCATTCAACATAAGTAGTGAATACACTAATGGTTTATTCAAATATATCTTGAACTGCCATGAGACCCGATATAGGTTATTGAGAAGACATATGTTTCGTGGACATAATGAAAACTCTTCTGGCAACAATCATGCTTTTATAGATAACTAGGGGTTGCTGAAAGGATAACAGCTGTAGATTAAATACTCTCCTATTCTCTTTCCTTTCTTTCTGCCCCACCCATTCCTCCCCCCCCCCCTCTCTCTTTTCCTTATTTTTTTTAATTCTGGAAGAGAGAGGGAAGCCGGGTATGCTCGTTTAGATTCAATTGTAAAAACATGCAATGCCCAGAAAAATACCTATCATGCATACTAACTCATTCAACATAAAGGTGTAAAGATACCAATGTGCTTCTGCTTGAAGATAACAAAAGATGTTTGAAACCCTTTATGGTTTATCTGACTAGATCTAGATTTTTGGACTACTAAAAGTATAATGAGAGTATAAGACTCTAAAGATTACCAAGGAGATTGAAAAGGCATATGTTTCATGGGCATAGTGAAGATTTTCTGGCAACGTTAAAACACACACATAACAGCAAGCTAGGCATAATCAAGTTTTTATAGGATATATTTAGCACCATACACATATTCCCTCTACAGATTATAACTCAACAGAAGTACCACTAAGCATACAAATTACCTCAAGTTTTCTTTTTCTTTGGATAAAAATACAAATTACCTCAATCAAAAACAGCCAAATAAAAGAAACAAATGTATTACCCAGAAAGATTACTCAACCAGACTCGCTCTCACTCATGACAAAAGCTTGAATAAGACTCTGTGCAGCATGAGTCTGCTCAGGGGTTCCAGAAATTATAATAGCAGTTTCCACAGCACCAGGTTTTGGATCAGTGATAGTGATTTTAGCATCAGAGATCTGGAAGCACAGGTTATACTGTAAATATTGTAGTCATCCAGAATTTTAGAACAATTCATCAACAAACATATAGGAATCTCTAGAAACCATCCAACAATCTAGTTTTCCAGTCAATAAATAACAGAAAGTATCCTCCACTTATTCCTTCGTGTGAGTGTAAGGAAAATTTTCAAAAGAAAAAAACCAAATTACCAAGACATATAACAGGAAGAGGAAAATACAATTGCTTACATTAATGCAAATCAACGCATTCACTACATAGATGCTGAAAAAAGGAAGTTCCTAGTGTGTCTAAGTCAATGGGCATGAGCATGAAGGAGTACTGATGCAGTAATGTACGTTGGTGTGGCTTCAAACATAGGAGGAAAATTAAGGACAGAAGAAAAAACACCCAATAGTAACTGCTAGATAAACACTACAAATGAATACCATAGATTGCCACACAAAGAAGGTTCAGCATCCAATGGTTATTTCTATGTCCATCAAAATAAGATATCAAACATAGATATATATATGACTTACCTGGCGTATTTGTTTCAGACATTCACCATCTACCCCATATATCACAGGCACTAGATTTCGAGGTACAACTACTTCAACAGTGGTGCTTGTGATAATTGGTTGTTGGCCAGCTCTACATAAATACTAACAGTTACTATTGAAAAACTAGAATAATAAGAAAAGATTTTAAAAATAGCAACAAAGAAAAACAATAATGGACACACCCTGGAAATCCTGAAATTCTTCTAGGAGGGCCTCCTGCAAATTCTGGCAAGCCCAAGGGTCTGCCACCTTCATGTAGACCCTAAAAACCAGATGTTCACTTCATTAAATCAAATAGTAAGACGTCGTAGTTTGGCAAAATGAGCCCCAATGTATAATGGCTTCTCTCAACTGAAGAACATGTTACTTCAAAAATTCCATGTTGGATAAGCAGGTAGACAATTGAGGTTGGATAGAATAATGAAGAATTTATCCACATTTTTTGTCGAATCTTCCTCTAGTCTTCTAATAAAGTATGCTCAATAGAAACAACCAAAATTCCCTTAAATAAACAATCAACCACCAAGAAGTCGATCTAAGTTAGCTTAAGGAACATGAACTGCATGAAATGCCTTTATCGGGCTCTCACTGATGCATGCTGCTCGATTTTTTTTTAAAAAAAAATGTCCCCAACAGAGGTTGAACTGCGCTTGAATATAAAATACAACTAAACGTTTCAAAATTAAAAATGTTCTCCATCTTTTTTTCTGATTTATTTATTTAGAAGTAAATGGAAATCAAAAGAAAATGATGAAACTTTAGTATAGTTTCAAGGTGTTTGCCATAAATTTCTCTAATAAAAAAGCAGAGATTCTCTCTTACTAAGTATTAAACAGCTGGATCCTTCATAGAAGATCTTCCACATTTCAAGTTTTTTATTGGAGAATCTAATAGCAAAAACTTAAGAATTTCACGCAAGCATTGTCCGAAAAGATCTAGCTATCAATAACCTTACGGTTGACATGTGTAAGGATAGAACACGTTGGTGTCAGTTGATTCATATAGCCGACCCCACCTAGTGGGATAAGGCTTTGGTTGTTGTTGTTGTATTGTCCAAAAGAAAATGGATAATACATAACTGAAAAAAAAAACTTTAATCAAGTAATAATTTCAAATTTCATAGTACACATCACCCAGAATTAAAAATATATATATTTTTATGAGATGTATAATTTAAAAATAATATATTGATTTTGATCCCCACTGAACCTCTGCGGGAATGCTGCTATCCTGACTCATTAACAGTTCAATTTTCAAAAACTGGTTTCTACATCCCACTAGTGAAAAACAGAAGATACCTATATGGCATGCAAGTATGCTGCAAAGGAAGTGGAAAGCCACAATTAGCAGAGAACAGAGTTAACAATAGTCCCATACCTGAGGACCCCAAGGCCTCCTTTCAGTTAGGTGGGGAGGAACACCAGGTCTTGGTAAGTTATGCATAAAAGGAGGATGATCATCATGGGGAAAGCCACCATGAGGAGGAGCTCCGCCAATAGCATCAAACTTGTGAAATGGAGGACCTAGATTAGAATACATTCCAGGAGGTGAAAGTTCCCTTCTTCCCATGTAAGGTGGGTAGGGAGGATGATCAAGAAATGCAGGATTTGAAGGATAGTTGATAGATGGAAATGCATCACGGAAAAAATGATGTCGTAATCTAGTGGTTATTTGCAAAAGAGCATCCTGGACTGTCTCAAATTCTCCACTTATCTGCCAGAAAAAGAAAACAAAACGAGTAACCAAGTGAAGCATGAAAGTCGGTAATCAAATTAAATACAATTGTGAATTGACAAAAGGTGTAAATGTATATTTTTAATAGAAAAGAATAAAATATGCAAATATAATTTTTAGCAGGTCATTCCAACTGTCTATTTTGACAACCAAGATGACTAAGAGAAAATTTTCCTATTTCATTACACTGCCGCAAATTACGGCAGGCTTGAAAATTCAGGAGATCCACCTCATTCCCGAAATCCAGGAGAGGCTAGTTTAACTTAACCAAATTAAATTCAATAAATGATATAACATGTGAAATAAAGGAAGGTCTGATGTATACAGAAATAGAGACTTGCTAAAAACAAACACCTGAACCACTTCTTCATCTTCTGAAGCACACTTTGGAACCTGATCCTTTCCTAAAATACGAATATGGGCCCCAGATAACTTCCTCATTTCAGTTATGATGGAACCACCCTTGCCAAGGAGACAACCTATTTGATTAGAGGAAACAAGAATCCTAGCTAACATACTATGCTCTTTGGCATCAGGTATAGCTCTGACTATTCTAGTTTGCACTCGAAGTACTGCATCTTGCACAGGAGATATCCTATCATCTGGATGCTGAAATTATCAAAGCATTATTAGTGAAACAAGAAAATTGGCTCAACACCAGTAAACCTGAAGCTAAAGTCATAGAGTTGAACTATACCGCTGGACCAGATATAACAATAATGCGATCCTCTGAATCAGATTCACCTTCCATAACCTTAATTTCACTTGCAGTCTCTTGCTGTACAGTCTTTATGATTGCTCCACCTTTACCAATTATGCTTCCTACCCTCTCAGCGTGACACAATAAACGAAAAGTCAGCATTTCTTGTGAAGACCTCATCCGACCATGGATAGGACCTTCATGAAATTTGTGTGGCATAGGAGGAGCAGATTGAAAGTCAGAAATATCACGAGACCCAGTAGTATAGGGCCCTCCTTGAGCACCAAAGGAACGGTTGGGTGGTGGGAACTGATTAAATGAATGAGATGGCCCAGTAGCATTTCCTGAGAAAGATTCATGATCCCTAGGTGGATTCTCCAAAAGCTGTTGAGAAACAGATTGAAGAGCTTTCTTCACAACTTCAGCTTCCCCAGTGATCTGCAGCAAAGAATAAATGAAATTATGTTGAATGTATCATGCAAAGATCTTCAAATTAATACTATGGTTAATGAACCAAAATGGAAGTTATGACAACCTTTTCTTTTATTTCAACCAACTATGTACTCAAACTGAAACACTAAATATGCACAAAAAGCACAGACTATGGTAGTGCACTGCCAACTTCTAATTATATATGTATACACACACATATAGTACTGAGATATCATTAAACCAACGCAAATTCCCACTAGGAAATTGATACTTCAAATCAAAATATTAACAGATTTCAGTGGAATGCGCATCTTTTCAGCCAGTAGTATGAGAAAAACATTTGCAAGTCTTCCTTTATGTTTCAGTAACATAAACATCTGTACTTGGTAATTAAAATTGTTAAGGTAACACAGATGTACAATGACCAAGAATTACAAGTGGTTTAATCTCTGTTTTTTAAAGTCAAGTAAAGCCTGCTTCTGTAAAAATGTAAGATCCTCTTTTTTCCCCTGTACAATCGCTTCTTTAACAATTTATATACTACTTCATAGATCTTCCTCCAGATATCTTGGTCAAATTTGCAGGGTACCACATTTACCAGAAATGTGATATTGTATGCGACTTGTTAAATGAGTTAAGTAGGGGAAAGGTTTAGTTGGCATGATACTTGTTGTGGTACACTCATCGAATATATTTGGGTCACTCTAGATTTTCCAAAGAGAGTAAACAGACATTCAAATGAAAAATATACTGTAAAAGCAACACAGCACTAGTTTAGAAAAAAAAAATCATGGGCGGACACAACCTGATCAGCTTATTGATTGTCAACTGTTTTAGTTCTTTTTTCTTTTGTATAAAATTCCTTGTCATCCAATTTTGTTTTCCACCCAGTTATCAATTCATTTTCATTTAAAATAAATAAATAAAGTATAAGCAGCTACATTACAACATATAATTTAACTGTCTAAACTAGCTTGAAAATTGAAATATGTTAAAATATAACCGTTGTACAGTCATTTGATACAATGTGGTCATGTCCATGATTGACACTGATGCAAACTGATGCAGCAGCATAATGCAATGATTGTGATTGACAATGCTGGCATTAATTGTTAGATAATATCACCAAAATTTACCTGAACAAGCTCATCAGAAGCAGAAGCACACAAGGGAAGCTTGTCTCTAGGAAGAATCCGAATCTGAGCCCCACTGTCAGCTGACATTTGCTTGATTACACTGCCACCCTTTCCTAGAATGCAACCAACTTGATTAGAAAGGACAAGTAGCCTCAATACGAAGGAAGACTTGGTACCTTCTCCGTCACCTTCGGTTGTCTCCTCTTCTCCATCAACCATCCTTTCAAACACAAGTAATAGAGCCTTCTGAACAGATGAAGTTCCCTTCCCACAATTTGAATCTTCAACAAGAACAGAATCTTTATCTTCATCATTTTCACTATGATTTTTTGTCTCATCACCCTTCCCCTTATTATCTGTCGCTTCACTACAAGCCTCCTTATTCTGCTCAGTATCTTCACTTTCTTTATCTGAACCTGTAATAGTAATAACTCTTTCATCACATCCAGGAATAGTATCTTCAATTTTGACCTTAACACCACTTTCTTGACGAATTTCTGATATGATGCAGCCACCTTTACCAATAACACTACCAATTTTAGAAGCAGGACAAAGTATACGGAAGACAACACTTCCAGGGGGAACTTTCAAGGGTTGACTAGGTAGATGACTGCCTGCTGTCTTCTGCCACTTCCCTTTCCCATTTGGCTCTACAAGGCTCCCATCATTTGGCCTCTTAGATGGTGTCAGTGGAACTGACATGATTATGGAAATGACAGCACCCCTATTACAACCTGAGAATAAATTCAGAGTACAAATCAGTCATATCTAGAAACCCAAAGTATTAAACAATTTCATACACATGAGTTTGTATCCAGATTCTCTCAATATCCCTGAGAAATTGAGAGTGTCAATTTAAGAGAGATTGGAAAATATGGTTGTGGTCCCCATAAAATAGAATCTATGTGTTAGTGCACTTTCTCTCTCTACCTCTCCCTATAAGGTGCAAATATTGAAGAGGATCCAAATGCCATAATCTGTATATGTATATATTATTAATTATAACATCAAAGTGAGGGAAATTCAATGATAACTATCAGAATTATTAAAGACACTCACGCCATTTGAGGCCAACGCCTCAGACACCATCGGAGGCGTTGGTTTCAATGAGGCACTCACCTTGTTGGCACCATAGGCAAACGCCTGAAGCACCTAATGGAAGACAGCTGGAAAAAATAAGAAAACGACAATCGAGCCCAAGTGATTTCTATTATTTAGGTTTCTGATAGGATAATCCCAGCCCAATAGGATTATGATATATTATTACGTTCCGTTATTTAGGGATTTGTTAACAAATATAAAACAAAAGAAGGGACCCACACGCACAATTGCACAAACAAACAAACTGCAGAAAACGTAAACAGACCTACGGCAAAGAGCAAATGTTAATTTGGATGATTATATTGACTTATGACTCTAATTCCTTAATTAATATATTAGAATCTAGAATAGTAACTTGTGACTATAATTCTTAATTATAATATTAGAACCTGGAATAGTAACTTATGACTCTAATTCCTTAATGATTTTGATGATTATAGTGACTTATGAGTTAATAATTATTAATTTATTATATTAGAACTTAGAATGTTAATTTATATTGTAAAGGTTGTAACAAACTTACATCTCTCTATGGTTGTTCATATAACATGTCTAGTATTATGTTGCATATTATAATACCTTAGTTTGCTCAAGGTTGCACCTTTCTATTGCCTCTTGCATAAGATGTTTTAGGGGCTTGATACGTCAAGGCGCCTTTTGCCTTTGACTAAATTGATAACTATAACCTTAAAATCTTGAAAAACAAGAATAGTTGTCTAAACACTTGTACGCAGATAGTGACTTGATCCATAAAGTAATCCAAGTCATTTATCAAATAGAGGGGGCAAAAGCACACTTGTTATTGAATTCCAATGCCATCCTGCCTTGCAGTAAATTGCTAAAATCAAGGACCAAAGAGGCAATTGAATCAACATTGCTATCTTTACTTCCCATATACATTCCACTCTTGAACAATTTGAGTCATTTGGCTACTACTAATATCCCTAAGAGTATTGGCAGAACAAACTTCACGCACTAAGCACTTTAGCTATTTACACGAGTGGTATGATTTATGTTACACCTCAATGCAACCCCATAAATCCATCAATGTCATCAAGAAGTTCAAGTATGAGGATGCCCGTTCCCTCGCGTCAACAATTTTACTAGAACATGGGAAGAAGCCCACATAAAATTTACAACAGGGGATCCGCGTGTTCAGTTTAAACGGTAGGTTTAGAGCTTAGAAAGGCATCAAGAATCAGCACAACTCCCTACCACAATTGTCCTAGTGATAAATCAACTAACGATAAATCTTCCCACAAGAACCTAAAACTCGATTCTCAGGGAAATAACGAACTCCAAAAGATGAAGTCCGAGAAATAGAGAGAGAAAGAGAAGGAAAACCCGAGATGAGTAGTTGCGGAAATACACAAAATGTAAAAACTATCAATATTCTGTAAACTTCTCAACACTACTACAGATAAGAAACGAAACAGGTAAATCCCCCCATTGCTCACAACTACAAACTCCGACGTCAACTTTCCCAGAAAAACAAAATTAAAAAAAAAAAAAAAAAANAAAAAAAAAAAAAAAAAAAAGAAGAAGAAACTTGAGAGTCGAGATCGGCGCATAACTCTATATACAGTGTTGATGAGACGCAGAAGATAACTAAGTCGATAGACAAAAGACTCACAGTGAATAAAATAAACGAATGCCGAGCAATAGCTCTCGCCACTCCCGGCGTCGACGATCGATGGTGGAGAGACACGCAAATCGGAAAGACTGAAACACAGGATTTTCCAGTGACCTAAGAAATATAGTACGAAGAAGCCATGACCCGATTTTTGTTTTTTGTCCTCAACTTTAAAGTGACTATGTATGGGCTTTGAGATTAGGCCCAATGTTTTGACCAAAAAAACCTAGCCCAAAAATAAAACGCAGGATGTGGCTTTAATTAATCAGTCTTTATTATGTGCTAGCAAGCAATTCATCACCATTTGTTTTGGATTGCTTGCTAGCAAGCAATTCATACACGCAAATCACCATTTATTATGTGCTAGCAAGCAATTCATCTCGGGCTCACCAAGGCCAAAGCAGGCCTCAAAGCTCTATGAGTGCTTATAGAGGTACTAACAAATCGCCTACCAACAAGGTCCTCACTTCGGCAGCGGGATTCGAACTCACGACCTTGTGGGTTATGAGTTGACTCTTTATTAACTGGGTCAATCTTTGCTGGCCATTTATTTTGGATTTCACTACCAATCACACTTGCTACCACAACTAAACGATACTCTATCCCATCGTGAATATTTATTTTGTTGGAGAGTATTTTTTTCTTCAAAATATCTTATATTTTAAAAAATTAAGAGAACATTTTTTAAATATTGTTAATAAGAATAAGTTAATCTTCTTATCTCATATTCCTCTTTATTTAAGGTGAATTAATTATTTCCTTAGACTGTCTATTAATCTTGAAAAACATTTATTGAAGGAGTACCTAAATAGCAGAAAGATTGTCTTTCATTTCGAATTGTTAACAATTTAAATTAAATGAGTTTCCGAATTTCGACACTTAAGATACTGATATTTTTATAACCACCACTAAAAGAAGAGTCACTGAAATATAGTTTTAAGGGTTGCTAGGATTTGTTTGGTAGTTAGAAGCAAAAGGTAGGGGAACCTCCCCTCTATGCTATAATACTTCCTCAAAAACATTTTTATTTTTGAGATTTTAAAATTTAGGTCAAATACTCACAATAGTCCTAACAGTATAGGAAAAATTTAAAATTTTTCCTAAATATTTTATTTGTTTCATATTAGTTTTACATATTTTCATGATTTTTCACTTTTCGTCTTAAACTATTAAATATGGTCATATTTCAGCCAAAAAAAATTAAATATGGTCATATCTATCTAATATTAAATTCGAATATGACATGTTTAGAATTACTATTTACTTTAAATTAACCATTTTTTATTCAATTTGAGCCGTCAACAAATAAGATAAAATATGATTCCGGAGGTAAGCGACTCATTTCACGATTAAACGAACAAAGTTGATTATATTTCTCTTATTTTAAGTTTGAATGTAAATTTGAAACTATGTATTACTCTTTAGAATTATTTCACTATCCAGTCGGAACATTCAACAATCAAAATCGAATTGCACCCTAATTTGAGACTAAAAGTGAAAATTCATGAAAATGTATATAACCAATATAAAAAAAATGACTATTTTGAAATTAAGTCTATATATATTATACATAAATGCTAAATTGTCATCTTCTTATTGCGCAATCATCAATGCTTTAAATAATCTAGCGCTTATCAATTTGTATAAAATTAATAATGGCATGTTCATCATAAAAAAGTAAACATTGATGATATGTTAACCTCTAGTCCAACATGATCAATCATTAAACACTTAATAAATTTTATCTTTTCCTAATATTGTTCTTAATTAATTGTTAGTCATAATTAAGTAATGTCTTTTTTATATATAACAAGGACATATCTCTCCCCAATACATTTTACGATTTGATGAAAATTAGATGAGTTGAAATGTCATGAAGATAAAATTCTTTAAAAAAAGAATGTTTTTTTATACATATTATTTTAATCAACAATTCTTTACCAGCGGGTATAGATGGTTTTCAACCTGCTTTTTTTCAAAAAAATTGGGAGTGTGTTAAAAAGCAATGTTATTCTTTCCATTCAAAACATTTTTCTGCATGATACTATCCCCCATGAGTGGAACCGTACTTTGGTATGTCTTCTTCCCAAGTGCAACAATCCTTCTAAGATAAAAAGTTTTAGGCCTATTAGCCTTTGTACTACATCTTATAAAATTGTCTCAAAAATTTTGGTCCAAAGGATTAAAAGTTTTCTCCCCTCTCTCATCTCCCCAAATCAAGGTGCTTTTTCCCTAATAAGAAAACCTCTGACAATGTTATCATTGCTCAAGAGGCGGTTTCTAAATTAAAGGCCCTCAATAAAGGTAAATTTGGTTGGTTTGTTCTAAAGCTTGACCTTGAGAAGGCATATGATAAAGTAAATTGGGATTTTTTTAATTTCCACCCTTCGGTTTTTTAACTTCCTTAATCTGATTTCTAGCTGCATCTCCACTGTTTCGCACACTTTGTTAATTAATGGTGGCTTATCTGATAGCATTTCTCCCTCTTGTGGCATTAGACAGGGTGATCCCATTTCTCCCTATCTTTTTATCCTTTGCATGAAAATTTTTTCTCATATTATTAACAGGGAAGTAGATGGCAATAACTGGAAGCCTCTCAAGTTAGGGAATTGCATCCTTTCCCATCTGTTTGTTGCTGATGATGTGTTGATCTTTGCTAGGGCTGATCGTAGGAGCATTAATGCTGTCAATAGGGCTCTTAATCTCTTCCTTAATTGTTTTGGTTTGGTGGTCAATAGAGATAAGTCCTCCATTTGGTTTTCTAAGAACACTCCCTTGTCAGATAAGAATCTGGTCGTTAACTCTCTTGGCTGTAGAGCCTCGGCGTCCTTGGGTAAGTATTTGGGCTTTCCACTGGGTATTAACCATAGGATCTCTGATTTTAGACCTATTGTGGACAAAGTGGTTAGTAAAATGGAGCCCTGGAAGTCAAAAAATCTGTCTTTTGGGGGAAAGTCACCCTGATTAATTTAGTTTGTGCCCCTTTAATTACCTATTTCATGCAATGTTTGTGTTTTCCTAAGAAGATTAGTGATTTAATTGATAAAATCTTTAGGGATTTCTTATGGCAAGACTCTTTAGGGGCCAATAAGTTGCATCTGATTAATTGGTCAACCATTTGCTCTAGTCGGGTCTTGGGTGGTCTTGGTATTGCTCTGACTTTTGAAAGAAACAAAGCCTATCTTGCTAAACTTTTTTGGAGGGTTATTTCTCAGAATTCGTCTCTTTGGAGTAAAGTTTGTTCCTATAGGCTTACTCTCAAAACCTGTCACAACACCCATATTGGTAAATGTTTACTTGTTGGTAAGGAGCTTGTGTCCCAAGGTGCTTGTAAAATTATTAATTCTGGTGTTAACACTCTGTTCTGGCATGATAGCTGGCTCCCTTGTGGTAGTATTAGGGGTATGATTTCTGGTCCTATTTTTAGTAATGAGGATTCTCTTACTGTTAGAGATGTCGCTGTTCACTTTGGTAGTTGGAATTGGAACTTGTGCTCTATGTTGTTCCCTCCTAACATTATTTTGGCTGTTTCTTCAATCCTTTGTAATATCAACTCTGCTGTTCCGGATCAGTGGGCTTGGCGTTTTAACTTGAATGGCAAGTTTGATTTAAAATCGGCTTATACTCTTGCCATTCAAGATAAATCTCCAAGTCCCGACTCCTTTGCCATCTCGTGTAAGTGGGTGTGGAAGGCACCTTGCCATGTGAGAAAAAATTTTTTCCTTTGAAAACTTTTCTGGAAAGCTTTACCTACAAATGATTTTCTGGTGTCAAGAGGCATTTCTATTTCGAACTTGTGTTCACTTTGTGGGATATGTCTTGAATCTTCCGCCCATATTTTTCAAGAGTGTTTTATGACTCTTTGGGTTTGGGCTTTATCTAATCAACATCTTCATGTTTTTGCTAGCTGATTTCAAGTTATGGTTGAAAGCTAATTCTTCTTACAGCTCTATTACCCCTCTAAGTGTCCCTCATGGCACCCTCTTTATTTACACTTTGTGGCACATTTGGCTTGCTAGAAATGCTAAAGTTTTTCATAGCACCACTTTCTCCCCTCCTTCTATCATTGATGCTGCCCGTAAAGATGCTTTAGAATGGTTCTTCCTCGCTGGAAAACCGACAGCTCCCTGCTCCTCTTCTTTTTCGCAAATCAAATGGCTTCCTCCCCCTCTGGATTGGTGGAAACTAAATACTGATGGTTCATGCTCCTGCACGGCTTCAAATCCTTCTCATGGTACCATTAGTGCTGGTGGTATTTTTAGGGACTATTTTCGCAACTAGTGCAGTGGTTTCAACAAAGGTCTTGGTGTTGGGACTAGTCTCTTAGCTGAGTTGTGGGTTATTCATATTGGACTTGATCTTGCTTTACAAGCTGGTTTTAATAATCTTCTTATTGAGTCTGATTGTTACCATGCCATTGAGCTCCTTCAAAATGATAATTTATCTTCCTCTCACCATTATAGTGGCATCATATCTTCTTGCACGTCAAAATGTGGCGCCCTCCAGCAGTTTAGACTGCAACATATTCACCGTGAAGGGAACCAATGTGCAGACATCCTAGCAAAGTCTTCTCCCCAGGATTCTTTTGATTTAGTTGTTTTTGACATGATGCCTGCTTTTTTTAATGTAATTTTTCTTATTGACTTTGTTGGGACTAGTCACCCCCGCAAAATTGGTGTTGGTTGATCCTCTTTGTTTTCCTGGGTTTGTTCTTGTTTAATGAAGTTCCCTTTTTATGAAAAAAAAAAGATGTTAACAATACGAACTTTTCACCCTTTGAGCATCAACAACCCTTGAATTTTGGCAAAAGTAGTAGAAGCAGGATGAGCAGCAAAGATGCCATGATGGTACAGATGCACCACACATTTAGAATCGACTTCAATAATCAAATTTTCACAATAATAATTTGAGTTGACTTAAATTCAGATAAGATATCATTGTTTTTTGGAAAAAAGTATTCATTTCGTCCCCAAACTTTACACCTGTTGTCAATTTCGTCCCCAATCTTTCTTTGCTGTCAATTTCGTCCCCAAACTTTACTCATGTTGTCAATTTCGTCCCCAATATTTTTTTGCTGTCAATTTCGTCCCTAATCTTTCACATTTTGGTCAATTTTATCCTTTTCTCTTACTTTAGCCAAATATTGACGACAAAATCTATGTGGCTAATGATATATAATGTAAAATTGATAGTAAAAGAAACTCAAATCCTAACTTAGATTCAAAAACAGAATGCAGTTTGTCGTTAATTTATTAAAAGAAGTTAGTCAAATGATAAAATTAACGAAAATGTAAAAGATCGGGGACGAAATTGACAGTTGATATAAAGTTTGGGAACAAAATTGACAGCAAAAAAAAAATTGGGGATGAAATTGACAGTTTGTGTAAAGTTTGGGGACGAAGTTGATAGCAAAAAAAGTTTGGGGATCAAATTGACAGTTGATGTAAAGTTTAGGGACGAAATTAGTACTTTTGTCATAATTAAATAAATAGTATGACAAATAATGCGATAATTTGAACCAAAGAAATTTTGTAGTGCAGACAGAAATGGTCGGGTGCAATGACTGAGGTCAAAATTCCAAGAAACACTTGCATAGTCATATCTATATATATATATACACTAGAGGTTTGGTATGTAAAATATAAAATTATTTAAAAATAATTTATTAAGAGAGAATATCACATGGTACCAAAGTGTCACTTTTTAAATCACCGGGTACTAAAGTGAAATATGACCAAACTATAGGGTATCAAAGTGTAATTTACCCTTTTTTTATGAAACTTAAAATATTAATGAAAATAAAAAATAACTTGTATGGAGTGAGACTTAAGAGAATGTGGGCTAAAGGAAAGTTGGTGATTTCTTTTTCTTTTTTAATTTTTTAATTCAATAATTTTGACTCACCATAAAGGGTGGAGCCATATAATATAAAATATATTAATTTAGATTTTTTTAAAAAAATAATAATACAACGTGAGGCAGACATGCGGTTGCTGCCTCGCGTTTGAAACTTTTTTTTAATTATTTTTTTACTAATTTAGATTTAAATTATACTTTCAAAATCTATTAAATGTGTTAAAAATGAAAGGATAGGATGTATATTTGGGCCAAAGTAAGAAATATGAATTTTTAATGGTGTATTTCTATGATTTGAGATTCATTTCGAAATATTATATCAAAATAAGATAAAGTGATGAATTTACAAATTATAAATGAGATAATATTGATAATTAAAATTTGTGACAAATTTAAAATTTAAAAATATAATAATACAAATTTTAAACTAGACAAAATAACTTATTCATATATAAGCCTTAATGAAATAATACAAAATTTTTTCCCACCAAAAAAAATAATACAAAATTTTTACATGAAATTTTAAAAAAATAATAATACAACTAGAGGCAGCAACACGAGGTAGACACGTTGTTGTTGTGCTGCATTTGAATTTTTTTTAATTAACTCTTTACTTTTAAATTTTAATTATACTTCCAAAAATAATATGATATAATGTTGGTCAAGGTTTTCAAAGTAGTTTAGTAGATTATATCGGACTGTCTGTGAGTCACTCAGGTTTATTCTATGATTCTAATTACCCCACACACTCATTTCACACAAACCAGAATATTCACATACACATGAATATGATATATATAACCCTCATAAAATTTAAGTCAACATATTACACGCTAGTTTTTTTTTTCAATATTTTAGGGTGGTCAAAGTCCCAATTTAATCTCACATTTTTTTTTATTTTTCAATTTGATTATATATATTGTTGTATTTTTTATCTTATCTTTGCAAAATATCTCAATTTAAATTCATATTATTTTTAGTTTCATATCTTTTGGTCAGGTTAAAAAATTGATCCCATATATTTACCAAATAACCAACCGTTTGTTTCACCCAACCCAAAGATATCAGATCAATTATGTACTACATAAAGATATGTGATTAAATTTGCAACAAAAAAGTTATGAGACCAAATTAAAATCTGACCTGAAAATATAAAACCAAAAGTGTAAAAAAAACATACGAGATCAAATTAGAAACTAAAGAAAAGATATAACACCAAATTTATATTTTAACCTTTAGGTTTTAGGAATTTCAAGATGAAGACATGTCTTTAGATTTAATAAACGTTTATAAAACTATTTAAAAAATATAAACTCACAAATTTCTCATATTAGTAACAAAATTTGAATCCATCAAATTGCGAATTATAATTAATTCTTTTACAATAATTGTCGTTGGTTATACTCCAACTATTTCACTAGTCACTATTTATTTTTTTGTCTTGCCTTTTTTCTCTAATCTTGGTGCACTGCATTCATTGATCACATCCACACCACCAACATATTTAGTGGTTCCAGCATCTTAGAAATTAGAAAAATTAGAATCCCACATTTCATATCTTTCATGCATCCATAAAAGATTGTATATATATTGTCAAATGATTTGGTGACTCAATAAATAAAAATTGTTTAAAAATGAATATATATTGTTGTAATTGGTGACGTATAATAAGCTTTTATTAATTATTTTGAAGCCCCCACATGTGCCCGGAGATATTTTCATCCCTAATCCCTCTAGTGAAAAATTTGATAAATATCTAAAGAAAAAATTGTTAGTATAGTTAGTAATTAAAGTCTCACATTGGATAAGTTATAGAATTGAGAAAGGTATATAAATGATTGTTAAGTCATTTATAATAATTGAATTATATATATATATATGTATATATATATATATGTCAAAGATGGGCACTTGGGGGCTTAATTTCCTTAAGGACAGTGACCACACTATCAAAGCCTACTCTGTTTTCGTGTTCTATCAAAAGCCTACTATATTTTTCTAACAATCTTAAGGAAATTAATTCGAGATGGAGACTACTGGAGTAAAGAAATTGTTCAATCCAGATGTTCTCAAACTCGACCGCTTTGATGGAACCAATTTCACACGATGGAAGGACAAGTTGCTGTTTCTACTTACAGAACTGGGAATTGCTTATATCCTCAGTTCCAATCTGCCAGAAATACCACTACCATCTGAAAACGATACTGAAGAAGTCGTGGCAAATCGAAAGAAACGTGAAGAAGATGAAGTACGTTGCAGAGGTTTTATCCTAAACTCTCTTTCTGATCGTTTATATGATTTATTTCGTCCAATCAAATCTCCACAAGAAATCTGGAATGCTTTGGAAAATAAATATACTTCTGAGAAACAAGGCATTGACAGATTTTTGAGTATGAAATTTTTTGAATTTCAAATGGTAGATTCTAAATCTATCATGGAACAAGTTGATGAATTACTTGTTTTGGTTTCTAGACTCAAAGATTTGAAAATTGAAGTTTCTGAATCTCTTCAAGTGGCTGCTGTTATTTCTAAATTGCCACCCACTTGGAATGATTACAGAAAAAAATTACTACATACTTCTGAGGATTTTACTATAGACCAATTACTAAAGCATATTCGTATTGAACAAGAAACCAGATTTCGTGAAAATAAATATGCTTTAGAAACTGAGTCTAAAGTAAACATAATTGAGTCAAAAAAGCCAAGTAATTCTGGAAAGCCTGGAAATAATAAGGCGGGAAACAAGAGGAAATTCAATGACTTCACGAAAGACAATTCTTCTAACAACAAGAAGAACGACAAGAGTTGTTTCTTATGTGGTAAAAAGGGTCATTTCAAGAAAGATTGCAGATTTTATAAAAAAGTAAAGATGGAAGAGGGTGTTGGGCAGAAAAAGGCCAACGTCATTGAAAAAGACACCTCTCTTTCAGAGATTATTGCAATGGTTACTGCTTTAAACATAAGTATGGTAACTGAATGCAATATGGCAACTTCTGCAAAATCTAATGATTGGTGGTATGATTCTAGAGCAACTGTTCACATCTGTAATGATAAAAGTTACTTCAAGCACTACGAAGTAACAACCAATGAAGAAAATGTGTTGATGGGGAATCATAATCCATCCAAGGTCTTTGGAAAGGGAACAGTGGAATTAGAGTTTACTTCTGGAAAGAAAATGATTCTGACAAATGTATTCCATGTCCCTGATGTTAGAAAGAATTTAGTTTCTGCCAGTCTTTTATGTAAAAGGGGTGTTAAAACTGTGTTAGAGGCAGAAAAGGTTATTTTTTCTAAGAATGGTGTATTTGTTGGACAAGGTTATTCTTGTGATGGGATGTTCAAATTATGTGTTAATAATAATAAAGTGAATAATTCTGCTTATATGATTGAGTCATCTTCTACCTTATGGCATGCTAGATTATCACATGTGAATTATGATTCAGTTAAATTTATGTCAAAACATAATTTACTTCCTTCTTTAGATTCAGTTTCTGGAAAATGTGAAATATGCATTCAAGCCAAAATGACTAAGAAACCTTTTCCTAAGAATGAAAGATCAACAAATTTACTTGACCTTGTACATTCTGACATTTGTGAATTAAATGGTCAATTAACCAGAGGAGGAAATTGGTATTTTATAACTTTTATAGATGACCATTCTAGATTCACATATGTTTACTTAATGAAAACAAAGGATCAAACACTAGATATGTTTAAAAATTATAAAGCAGTTGTTGAAAATCAAATGGAAAAGAAAATTAAAATTCTACGAAGTGATAGAGGAGGAGAATACTTATCCAATGAATTTTCTATATTCTGTGAAGAAAATGGTTTGATTCATCAAGCAACTGCTCCATATACCCCACAACAAAATGGTCTTGCAGAAAGAAAAAATAGAACATTGGTTGATATGATAAATGCTATGCTTTTGCATGCTGGTTTGCCAATGAATCTATGGGGGGAGGCTTTATTGACTGCCTGTTTTGTACATAACAGAATACCTTCAAAGAAATTTAAGGTTTCTCCATATGAATTATGGAAAGGACGAACACCCAACTTAAATTTCTTGAAGGTGTGGGGGTGCTTGGCATATTACAGAGTACCAGATCCAAAAAGAACAAAGTTAGGTCCTAGAGGAATTAAAAGCATCTTTGTAGGATATGCAGAAAATTCAAAAGCATATCGTTTGTTAGACATTGAGTCTAAAGTCATTATAGAGTCAAAAGATGTTGAATTTCTTGAAACCAAATTTATAGGTGATTCACATACCTCAAATCCTGGTGACCCAGAGAAAACAATTACTATAGGAGGAAATGTGGAGAATTCTGTTCCTAGTTCATCAAAGAAAAGAAAATTAATTGAATCTCTTGATGAACCAAGGAGAAGTCAAAGAGCTAGGAAAGAAAAGAACTTGGGTTCTGATTTTATATCTTCTCAAGCACTAGTCTTTTTACTTGAAGGAAGTAGGACTGAGGTGCTTAATAAAATTCCTATCGTTCTTAATGTGGAAGACGATCCCAAAACATATAGTGAAGCAATAGCTTCAAGAGATTCTGCTTTTTGGAAGGAGGCCATAAATGATGAAATGGATTCCCTTCTATCTAATGGTACATGGGAATTATCTGATTTGCCTCATAATTCTAAACCCATTGGGTGTAAATGGGTATTTAGAAGGAAATATAATACTGATGGGTCTCTACAAACTTTCAAGGCTAGACTGGTTGCTAAAGGTTTTAGGCAAAAGGAAGGAGTAGATTATTTTGACACTTATGCTCCTGTGGCAAGGATCACTTCTATTAGAGTTCTGTTTGCATTAGCATCAATTTATGATTTATGCATTCATCAAATGGATGTGAAAACAGCATTTCTAAATGGTGATCTAGATGAGGAAGTTTATATGGAGCAACCTGAGGGATTTGTGCTTCCTGGTAATGAAAAGAAAGTGTGTCGATTGATTAAATCTTTATATGGATTAAAACAAGCACCAAAACAATGGCATGAAAAGTTTGATAAAGTAATATTATCAAATGGTTTCAAACATAATGGAGCAGATAGGTGCATTTACTCTAAGTTCACAAAAAATTATGGTGTGATAATATGTCTATATGTTGATGACATGTTAATCATAGGTACCAACATGCAAGGTATTAAGGATACTAAGAAGTATTTGTCTTCTCAGTTTAAAATGAAAGATTTGGGAGAAGTTGATACTATCTTAGGAATTAAAGTTAAAAAATGTAATGGAGGTTTTACTTTAAATCAAACACATTACATTGACAAGCTTTTAACCAAGTTTAATCATTTGGGTATTAAAGAATATAATACGCCATATGATGTATCTGAAAAGTTGGTTGAAAACTCGGGTAGATCAGTTAGTCAATTAGACTATGCCAGTGCAATTGGTAGTTTAATGTATGCAATGCATTGCACTAGACCTGATATAGCTTTTGCTGTTGGGAAACTGTCCAGATACACACATAATCCTAGTAGTGATCATTGGAAAGCAATAGGACGAATTTTTGGTTATCTTAAAAGAACAAAGTCCTATGCATTGTCTTATAATAAGTTTCCTTCAGTTTTAGAAGGATACTGTGATGCTAGTTGGATAACTAGTGTAAGTGACAATAAGTCAACATCCGGTTGGATATTTACTTTGGGTGGAGGAGCTATTTCATGGGCTTCTAAAAAACAGACTTGTATCACTCATTCTACAATGGAGTCTGAATTTTTGGCTTTAGCAGCCGCAGGAAAAGAGGCAGAATGGTTGAGAAATTTGTTATTAGATATTGAGTTGTGGCCACAACCTATGCCAGCTGTTCTCTTGCATTGTGATAGTCAGGCAACTATGTCTAGAGCATTGAGTAAGATTTACAATGGTAAGTCAAGACATATAGCCTTAAGACATGAATACATAAGACAACTTCTTTCAGATGGGATCATCACTGTTGTCTATGTAAGGTCAAAAGACAATCTTGCTGACCCATTGACTAAAGGACTCTCGAGAGATTTAGTTGATAGTACTAGTAGAGTCATGGGTTTGAAGAAACTATGAAATATATCACTCATAACAGAAACCTTACTTTTGTTATTGCTATGCAATTCTAAAAGTTCAAAAGGTAACAACAAGTTATGATTAGTGATAGTTATCAAGTGCTTGAGTTTTAAAAGTACTTATGAACTAGAGGGTGAGTATTTTTAATACTCTTAATGAAGTAACAGAGTTCGGAATAAGAACTAAAGTTAGTCCAAACAAAGGACTTGATTAAAAACTTCACCTATGTAAACACATGAAGTGGTGCCGCTTCAACCAAAGTTTGGAAATAAAACTTTGTCAGTGTTTATGAAACAGGAAGGAGCACAAGGCCGTATACGTGCTAAGTTTACATTGAACACATTGTATTTAATTTAAGTGTTTATGTGTATTTATACATCCGTTTTGTCTTTTATGGATTGAAGTTTAATAGAACTATTTTCTAACTATCAATTCTGGCAAAGTTTGATGTATTTATACAAGTAGTAGGTTTAAATCGAAAGATACCTCCTATATGCATAAATTCTTAAATTAAATAAATTACTAACTAAGTGGGGGATTGTTAGTATAGTTAGTAATTAAAGTCCCACATTGGATAAGTTATATAATTGAGAAGGGTATATAAATGATTGTTAAGTCATTTATAATAATTGAATTATATATATATATATGTATATATATATATATGTCAAAGATGGGCTAATAATTAATTTTAATTATTGTTTTTTCGAATTGATTAATTAATTAATTAATTCGAATTATAAACAGAGAAGTGCCCATTCATGAACAGTCATGAACATTCATTATAAACAGAGAATTCAGTTTAATCTTGAAGAGACATGATTGTTCACTTTTAAAAAGATATGAATGTTCATTTATGAAAGGTTGTAACCTGTTATTTATGTTAGAATCTGAAAGGTTGCATCCGTTCAGATTTTTCCTATAAATAACACTTCTTCTCAAAAAAACAGGGCATCTCATATTCAACTCATCTTTCTCTGTTTTGTGTTCAGAAGGTGTTATAGTATTGCTGGCTATAACACCAGGCTTTGTAAATCCTGGAGGAAATCTGCCATAAACACCCAGCAACATACAAATAGTGGGGGCTTAATTTCCTTAAGGACAGTGACCACACTATCAAAGCCTACTCTGTTTTCGTGTTCTATCAAAAGCCTACTATATTTTTCTAACAAAAATTACAAATGTTAAAACCCCTCTATGACTCTATTTATTTGAAGACATGAAACTGTGCTCTTTAAAAATTAAAATTTATTAACAAAATCATTTTAAAATAAGAGGTTACTCGTCATATAAATAGTGTATGATGTTACGCATAGTGTCAACGTTATAAGTTATGGCCCATTTAGATATAGATATTTGTTAAGTTAAGTGTGACTACACATATGGAGGCAGGCAGGGCCTAAATTAAATTTGTCGTTTACGTAAACTATAATAACTAATGATAGTAATTACTAATTACTAATCAACTAGAACTTAATTTATGGAGCTTCTCAGGTTTATCGAAGAAGAAAAAGACAATTATGTATAAACCCATGAAAGGAGGAGTTACTAGAGATATATATAGTGACCTAATTAAATTGAATAGACAATTCATTCAGATATAATTTGACCTGATAAGGCACTCAGGTTGCATGTGAGTCAGTCAGGCTGAACAATAATACCTGAATAAACTATGAACAACAACATTAAAAATACTTAATTATTTATTAAATTGATTAATAAAAACTCTTACTTTCATGAAGTCTTCAATGGCAACTAATTGTAATGTCAAATGTCAATGAACACTTCACTCAAAAACTTTTTTTTAAAAAAAGAGAATGATGGAGCGAACAAGGATTCAGCTTTCAAATTTTAATATTTGTAGATAATTATTAAAATATTTACAACAAAATTTATTATTAAAATTTATATTATACATATAGTACATATATATTTAAAAAAGATAAATCTAAAATTTATTAGTATAAAATTTTGGCACATGTAAAATAACAAAAAGTCAACATCACAAAAAAATTACACGTTAATTCTGTGAATCAAATCAAATAAAAGACAAATATAAGAAGACTTTGGATAGATCAATAAAATTTGGAAATAGAGGTTAAATTGTAGGACAAATGTTCATGCTTATCATGTATATATGATCAACTAGCTAGGCTTTGTAAGGAAGAAGACTTGCCTAGCTCGAGTGAGGTCAGAATTGCATGCAAATAGTATTAGGTTGAGTGGTCCTAAAGCACCTTTAATTTAATATTATAATTAGAATATTTTAAAAAAAGTTGGAGTAATAATCGATAATTTAGGGTTGAAATATATTTAATCTTACTTATAACTTATAAGACCATAATTAACCATCATATTTATATAGAAATCTAGCATGTGGGCGAGGGAGTAAACCGTGAATTTGTAGTATATCAATTGCTAAAGCGATCATCATATATATATATATATATAGACTATAGAGGTTATTGTTTTCATAAATTTTTATCAATTACAAAGGTGAGAGTAGTTAATTAAATATTTAGTTTTTATTAAGTAAATTTATGCGCACTATATATATATATATGTAAGACAATTATAACGATATATATAGAAGTCAAACTATGGTATATCAAAAACATGCGTTGCATATTTGCCCTATATATATAGCCAAAACATTAGCAGGAAATATGAGACAGTCGTCCCTTCAAAGTATGTGTACGTGGAGGAATATATGGATAGGACAAAAAGCACCAAACAAAAAAAAGAATAGGAGAAAAAAATTGAAATGCTAAATGAAAGAAAACAAAATTAAAGAAGCATGAAACAAACAAAACACTCCATCTTTATTTTAACTTCTTTTCTCAATCATGTTTCTTACGGTTCCTTTATAAGAATCACTTTCGTAGTAGTAACTATAGCTGCATTTTCATCTCTATTGCTTGAATTATATATATTCCTCCACAATAGCAGATAGAGTTGTCAAAGTGAGTAAACCTAACTCATACGGGTTGGCTCATCACGAGTTACGATTCACCCGGGTTAAAATCTATGGTGAACTAAGCTTTTGCCAACTCGGCGGATTAGCTCACTTAATCAACTATTTTTTTTTTACTTCAAGCTTTAAGGTATATTTTTCTAAGTTGTTATTTTTTTCTACATATATTATACATACCGTTGGTGCTGCATGGTTTTAAAACAACATATTTACTATCAATTATGTTGTTCTATGCAATTAAAAGTCATCTCACCTATGAAACATATAAATATATCATCAAATTTTTGTTGAACATCAAATATAACATACAAACGTGAGTGTGATACTGATGAGTAATAAATTGATGATGAGTGAAAGTTGAAAATAAAATATGTGAAATGTATTGGATTAATAATTATGTTAAAGTCAATAAGTTTTTTATTTTTATTTTTATTTTTAAATTTTATAATTTTTTTTATATGGTGGGTTGGTGAGCTAACTCACCAACTCACTGGATTAGCTCACCATAACTCGCGGGTCAGGTGAGCCAACTCACGCAAGTTAAAATTATTGGTGAGTCAAGATTGCACAACTCGACTCATTTTTTTTGCGGGTTAAAAGGGTCCAACCCATGGGTTATAACCCGTTTTGACAGCTCTACCAAGAGACATGTTAATCCTAAATTATATGAGTGTTATCATTTTAATGCCTCAATTTTATAATATTAAAATATAAGATAAAGTATTATATATGTTTTTATAATTAATGATTCACTTTGGTCTTAAATTACCCAATATACATGTAAATATGTATAATACAACTTATAGATCATTTTTTACTAGAGTTTAAGATATTATCATTTATTATAAATATTTTTTTTAGCAAATATTTAAACTTGAATTCAGTACATCATTTTTGACTAATGGCTATACCCAATTTTTGTTAGTACAATATAGATTTATTTGAAAAAGGGTAAATTAATGACAATTTGTGGAGGAAGGAGTTGACCTTTATAAAGACTAAAGTTGATCAATCTATTAAGGAAGTTAAAGCGAATATGTAAGAAGAAAAGAAGATATATATATAGTGAAATCGTGCATATTATTGGAGGATAATATTGAAAGAAGAATAAGCATAAGAGAGAGAATATTTTTATCTTGAGCTCATCAAGAAGGTCAATCCTTCAAAGAAGTATAGAGCATGGAAGCCCCCAAAAAAAAAAAGGTAAAGCTAACAAGTNGAAAAGAAAAACATAGTTTATCTCCTTGAGTCCTTGCCGATTGATTAGCAAGTATGTGCATTCAATTAGAGCAGCATCTATCCTTTGATCTTCACAACATTTAATCCTTGCAAATGACAAAGAGTTTTTTAAATTGTTAAGAATTAATAAAATACAAATAAGGGTATATTAGGCATAAAAAATAAAAGAGACAAAGAGTTATTGTTTGTTTAGAAATCTGAATTGTGTTTATAGTTTCAAAGCAAAATTAAGTTTTCAAAGTGTAATTAATGATCATTAACAAGTGCCCTTACTTGCTTTACCCAAAAAAAAAAGATTATGTGCGTTTCTGACATCAGTAATTAACGTACGCAATAGTTACTTTTATTAAAAACAAACTTAATGCAACTAATTATCGGGGTGACTATAACACACACACATACACATACATATACTGTTTCATATCATATTTATTATTATTATCCTTTGTATTTTACGTTTGTTGTTTGACGTTGTCGTCCCAAGTAAATTAAAGAAAAATGGGGGTTATTCTTTTTTCCTTTTATTACTAATGAATTATTTTATTCTTCATTAATAGGTCTAGAATATAAAACTAATTATAGCTTAAGAATATTCGTCCATAATATTGAAAACTAAAAAAAGAAGAGTTGAAAACTTGAAGAGCATCATTGAGAATTCATTATTCTTGTTTCACATATAACATATAACATTAGATAATTATATCGAAACTCTTATATTTTTGCAATAAATTCGACAAATAAAATAAAAAATGTGCATTTTTTGACATAATTTTTATATTGTTAAATATAAATTAATATAAATAAAATTTATCATTAAGAGGATTTTAAAACAAGATATAAAAAAAGAAGATAAATTTTAAATACAAATTATTTATTGAAGAGTGGTAGTAGCATGTGCGGAAGACATCATGTAATTTTGCAAAAGCAGTCTGGTTCGGATTGCATATTTCTATCAAATATCATCCGAGGAGCTGCAACTTTTGCACTTGGCTTACAGGTTGGATCATATGCTGGCATCGCAACAAAGAGCAGTTCTCAGAAACTTGGCTTACAATCCTGGTAGATTTTGACGTTATTTGAAATTGCGGGAACTGAGTGGAAGAATGCAAAACCCAATCCTGTTTCGACTATTAGAATCATTCAATCTTTTGTTTTAGGTTATGTTAATGTTTTTGATTGTCAGTTGTCATTTTCTGCTTATGATGTTAATGCTTTCGAGTTTTTCACATCATCGAGCTATGAATCGAGAGCTCTGACGGCACAGACTTATGTGCTTGACAACTCCTAGATCCATGACTCTCGGTTGTTTTCGCTATACTTCACCGTTTTTTTATATAAATATCTTCTTTCTAAGTTGGATTGATCACACACTCCAATGTTCAATTTTTTTTTTTTGTTTATAGAAAAATTCCGATTACTTAACTAGTGGTGTATGAAAATGATGCACTAAGCCAACTTATAATGATATATATAAAGAGAAAATCTAATATTTAGTTTTTAAATATATATAAAGTCAATTAGTTCGATTATTAAATAATTGAAATATATAATTTGATCTTTAAAATATAAAAAAAATATCAATAATTTGATTCTTGTGACCATTCAGTCCCTAAATTTAAACTAAATTTATATTTTTTTTTATTTCTAACAAGGATCAAATCATTGACATAATTTTTTGAAATCAGGTCAAATAATTTAAATATTCAAGGATTAATTTGTTGGTTCAGTATAAATTTAAGAATAAAAAAAATAAGTTTTGTCATATATAAATGTAGTAAAATTCTTAAAATAAGTGAAAAATTAAATAATATTTTAAAATAATATATTTAAGTTAATTAATAATTTACCATATATAAAGAACTGTTTAAAAACTATATTGTACTAACTTTATTGACACGCTCAAAAAATTTGTATTATATATTTATAGTAGTTGTTGAATTTGTAACATAATTAATTTAATCATATATGAACCTCTATGCTAAATTACAATTTGATCTTAAAACAATGACCACTCATTGATTTGGCTCCATTATCTTGTGCTAAAACAAATTGTCTAACACCATACACCTAGTTGTGTGGAGATTGTAGGGAAAATGAAAGCCATTAACGACTTTTGTGTGATATCACTTATATATAAAGTAATAAAGGTGCCAATTGAAGACTTTTCCAAGATTGTTGTGCTTTTTTCTTTTTCCATATAGAGTAAATATAATTTAGTTCTTGAAAAACATATATATATATATATATATAATTTAATATTTAAAAAGTTTAGTTCATATATTTTGGTCAAACCCAATTAAGTCATCAATTATTGAAAATTATGAAGGTACATGTTACTCTCTCAAGTCTATTTTTTTAGGGATAAATTTGTATATAAGAATAAAAAGACTTCAATATATTGATGGTTTTATTTTTATGTTTGTCATTACAGTAGTTTATATCAATTTTTAACTAAGTCTTTGTAGTTTCAATCAATATATAATTAAGATTTTATAATTTTATTTCGTTTGTAATCAAAACTATTGTTAAATAAGAATAAAATTTTCTCATGTAACAATTAACATGAAAAATAAAGATAATGATGGAATTCATTTAATCTCTAATAAATATCTTAGTAAACATGACTTTATAATATCTTACTTTATTTTTTAAAAAAAAAAACAAGGCAAAAGTATTCATTTCGTCCCCAAACTTTACACATGCTGTCAATTTTGTCCCCAATTTTTTTTTGCTGTCAATTTCATCGCCAAACTTTACTCATGCTGTCAATTTCGTCCCCAATATTTGTTTGCTGTCAATTTCATCCCTAATCTTTCTCATTTTGGTCAATTTTATCCTTTTCTCTTACTTTAACCAAATATTGACGACAAAATCTATGTGGCTAATGATATATGATGTAAAATTGATAGTAAAAGAAACTCAAATCCTAACTTAGATTCAAAAACAGGATGCAGTTTGTCGTTAATTTATTAAAAGAAGTTAGTCAAATGATAAAATTGACGAAAATGTGAAAGATCGGGGACGAAATTGACAGTTGATATAAAGTTTGGGGACGAAATTGACAGCAAATAAAGATTGGGGATGAAATAATTGACAGTTTGTGTAAAGTTTGGGGACGAAGTTGACAGCAAAAAAAGTTTAGGGACGAAATTGATAGTTGTTATAAAGTTTAGGGACGAAATTAGTACTTTTGCCTAATAATAATGCAACTATATATACTTTTGTGTTGGTTTGGTTCTCTCTATTCTTCCTGTTAACTTTATCCAGATAGTCCCCTTAACTTTATCCCCTTCGTTATCTCTAAATAGTCTAAAAATGCACAAATTCTGTTCATCATAATTTGTTACATAAAAGTTTCTCAATATTATTAAAAGCAACGAAAATCCTCTCTTAACCTTTCTTTTTTTTAAAAAAATAATAATAATAATAATAATAATTGCTGATAATTAATCCAAAACTAAGGTTTTTGTTTTTTAATGACAAAAATTACAGGTACACCCCATGGAGTGCTGCTCTCTATGTATCAAGTTCTGACCTGCCAAACCCACTTCTAAACAGTATACGCCCACCAAATTCTTTTTTTTTTTCTATAATAATTAGAATAATTAAACTTATCTTTAAAAGTATATATTGATATTTATCATATCTGCATTATATATATACTTTAATTATTCTAATTAAAGCAGATATGTTTCAAATAATTATTATATATATATACTTTAATTATTTGCCAAACCCATCATATATATACTTTATTCAAAATCTTCACTAGGTAGCTAATTAGTTATATATATCTTTTTATAATCTAATCTTTTCTTTCTCATCGTCTAGTCAGATATTAGTCAATATATGTCGTAACCATCTTACATACGTATAGCAATATCATACGCAGATTCAAAGGGTTCTTTACCAAATATGCATTCGTCAGTTTTAAGTTGCTGTATAATTAATATGAGTGTTAATTAGTTAAACTCAAAAAAAAAAAGGTAGGCCAAAGAACAATATACCCAGAAATTTAATTTAATTAAGAAAAGAGAAAAGTGAAAGCAAACCAACCAATAATTAAATTAAAGCAAATAAAAACTGAAACAATGAGAATATATATAATGGAAACATATCTGCATAAACGAATCGACCTTGCCATCTTTGCAATCACAAGTTTTGTTTTTCATTATTCCAAAGCTTATATATATAGTTGGCTTAGAAATATATCATCAAAGTATTCTTTTAATTAAAATACTTAAACAAATAAAAGTTATATATTCTGTNAAAAAAAAAAAAAAGAAAAACGTAAAATTCCGTCCTTAATATCAAATTTTCTTATATGTTAAATTAAAAAATAATAAACTAGAATGGATCAAACTGTAATGCGCATGAGGATCAATTTGAGTATTTTAAACTGAATCATATTAATTTACATAAAGAAGGAATACAAAAAGAAAAAAGGAACTTTTTCTTAAAAAAAAAAAACAATGGTTTAGAAATTCACCTTCCGGCCAGGATCCCTTTATCACTAGAATAACAACTCATACTTTTGCCAAGAAGAGTTGATTCACTTGGTAAGGAGTCAACTCATAATCCACAAGGTTGTGAATTCGAATCCCGCTGCCGATATGAAGGCCTTGTTAGTAGGCGATTTGTAAGTACTTCTGTAAGCGCTCATAGAACCTTGAGGTCTGCCCTGGCCTTGGTGAACCCCGGGCCCAACTCACTTAAACTTTTTTATTACAAAAAAAAATCCTCATACTTTGAATGTTATAGCTCACTTTTCCACTTTTCCAACGTTTCATTTGTTCATAATGTCTCTAATAATTATTACCAACATGTCTTCTTGTGCTAAACGTGCTTATCCACATCTTTCCATAAAAATATCATTTTAACTTTAAACTTTAAAGTGCCTTTTTAATTACTCACCGTCTTTGATGAAGCATGTATTGCTAATTATTTGCCATCTTATTTTATAATTATATTTCTGTCTATACTTAAATCTTTTGTTGCTCACTGTTTTCCTACACATCTTAAACATGTCTCCGCATGCCAAAAATTAGGCAGCACAGTACAAATCTTTTGTGGAGTATGTATTTAATTATAGGCAAAAGTACTAATTTCGTCCCAAAATTTTACATCAACTGTCAATTTTATCCCCAAACTTTTTTTGCTGTCAACTTCGTCCCCAAACTTTACACCAACTGTCAATTTCATCCCCAATCTTTTTTTGTAGTCAATTTCGTCCTCAAACTTTACATCAACTGTCAATTTTATCCCCGATCTTTCACATTTTCGTCAATTTTATCTTTTGACTAACTTCTTTTTAATAAATTAACGACAGAACGCATCCTGTCTTTGAATCTAAGTTAGGATTTGAGTTTCTTTTTCTATCAATTTTAAATTATATATTGTTAGCCACATAGATTTTGTCGAAATTGTTAGCCACAATATTGTTGGCCCCAAAGGATAAAATTGACCAAAATGTGAAAGATTAGGGACGAAATTGATAGCAAAAAAAGATTGGGGATGAAATTGACAGTTGGTGTAAAGTATGGGAAAGAAGTTGACAGCAAATAAAGATTGGGGACGAAATTGACAGTAGGTATAAAGTTTGGGGATGAAATGGATACTTTTGCCTTTAATTATATTAGTGACCTTCTATGTTTTAATAGGTTTATAATATTAATTTAAGTTTTGAAATTGTAAAAAATTCAAAATAATCAAATAAAATAAATTTTGTTAGCTTTTTTATATATAAAATAATAATATTATTATTCAATCTTTGTAATTATTTATTATTTTATATTTTATTTTAATATAATAAAAGTTTGTCTGAAGTAGCTAGTGATATATTATTTAACTTATTCCCACTCTTTTTTATTTCTTTATATATAGTTTTACAATATTGGTAGCTTTTTACAATATAGTTTTATTTTTATTTAAAAAGTGACTTTGTACTAGACAATATAGTGTCTCTCTCTCGACATTTGTCTTTCTTAACCTAAACCATACGCAAAAAGGAAGGAAAACTGTAAAATATTTAAGTAGCTGGGATAGGTACACTACACAACTAGAATCACATAAACAACGTATTATTATTATACAGGTCAAAGTGTATTTTAGGTCCATGACTTTTCTTTAGGTCTCAACTTGGTCTCATAACTTTTTTATTGTACTTTTAGTCTTATATTTTTTGATCTCATGTTATATTTTTGGTTTCATATTTTTCAGGTAAGTTGCAGAATTGATCCTATATATTTTGATCATGTTGCAAAATTAGTCTCATTTATATTTTTGCGCTAAGTACATAATTAATCTCATATCTTTGGTCAGATGGGATGAGACCAATTTTAATTTACAATCTAACTATAAAATATGAAATCAAATTGATACATGAGTTATGAAATCAAAAGTAAATTTTAACTGTTTACCAAAAAAACAAAGTACATTTTAACTTATTATATATGAATATATATATATATAAACTCTAGAGTATATATATAGATCATTAGATTAGAATGCATAAAGCTTCATATATAATAATAATAACAACAACAACAACACAGCCACAATAATCATTGATGTTAAGGTCTAGTAATGAAAGAGAAAAAATTATAAAATTGCCGAAAGGAACTGATGACGGACGATACTTTAATATACCCATGAATAAAGTTTTGAGTTTGAGTTTGTTGAAAATATATCGCTGGGATAGTTGAATTCATCCTCATATGTATATTTAAAGCAACTATATTCTTAAATCTTGAAATTAAAATTTTAATTATATTGTATCAACTATATATAAATCCATTGATCCGTGAAATGGTGATATATATATTTATGAGTAAACTACTAAATTGGTCTCTGGATTATTGGCTTGCTGACAGATTGGTCTCTAGATTAACGAAATTGACAAATAGGTCCTCGAATTTTACAAACGTTACTCAAATTGGTCATTCCGTGAAGTCTCCGTTTGCCAACCCGCTGATGTGGCACGTTAAGTGCCACATCAACAGTTGGAAAAAAAATGGCAATTGTGCTTGATTTGACACATAAGCATTAATAATTTAAAAAAAACATTTCCTTCAAAAATCAAATTGGTCCCCGAGTCATATTTTTTTCAGAAAAAAAAAAATTAATTTTTACTCACTCATTATTATCTCATTATTTTCAATTTCCCATCTTTTTCATCATCTTCATTTATTTTAGTCCCAAATCCTCAAAATAAAATTGTAAAGTGTCTCAAAACTCTTCAAAACATTCCAATTTTAGGAATGTTTGTAAAAATCCTAAAATTGGAATGTTAGGAAGAGCTTTGGGACACTTTACAATTTTATTTTGAGGATTTGGGACTAAAATGAATGAAGATGATGAAAAATAGGGGGAATTGAAAATAATGGGATAAGAATGGGTGAGTAAAATTTTTTTTTTTTTTTGAAAAAAATATAACTCAGGGACCAATTTGAATTTTGAAGGAATTTTTTTTTAGTTATTAATGCTTATGTGGCAAATCAAGCACAATTGGCATTTTTTTTTTTAGTTTTCCAACTACGTGCCACGTTAGCAGTTAACGGCCACATCAGCGGGTTGGCAAACGGAGACTTCACGGAAGAACCAATTATTTGAATAACGTTTGTAAAAATCGGGGACTTATTTGTCAATTTCGTTAATCTAGGGACCAATCTGTCAGTGAGTCAATAATCCAGGGACCAATTTAGTAGTTTACTCATATATTTATATATTGATAAAGGTGACAGATACCTTATATATTTAAGGAAGAGTAAAAAAGTTACAAATCTTTGGTGCAGTGGAGTTTTATTGATATTATATAGTTAATTAATGTGGTTATAATTGTTTGGCGTTACGGTTATACATTAGTTTCACAGTAGGAGACCATCGTTTAGAATCACATGAATACTGGTTGAGGACGTTCAGACTTCAGAGTACTTCAGAGTTCAGAGTGATGATGATGTCGTTTACGTACGTTTGGCCTTTAGGCAGCACAACCTTATCAATAACAATAATAAGATCGAGTACAACCAGAAACATGAACAATTGAAAAAAAATTAAAAAAAGAAATTGACTTTTGATGACAGTTCAAAAGAAAATTATTTTTAGAGTCAATAATTAAAAAAAAGCGTCATTTTTCAAAACTCGGATGTTTTCTTTAGAAGGACTAGAATTTATAGAGTTTTGTGTATGATAATAGTAATAATAAACTAAAATAGATCACATCTTTTACTTTAGTCGATGGTTAGCAAAATAAAGAGTTGAAAATGAGAATTTGTAAGAGATTCACAAGGAGTGACTAGCACTGTCAAATGGATAGGTCCAGCCCGGCTCGTTACGGGCTAGTCACTTAAACGGGGCGGATTAGCCCTTTTTATAAGCAGTCTTAAAATCACAATGCTTATATCTGTTCGTTTTAGTCCATGGGCTAAATTAAACAGGCCGGCTCGTAGACCAAAATATTTCTTTTTTAAAAAAATATTTTATATATATCTTTTATTTTATAGTATAAAAAATTTTAGATCTTTTGTGTTTGTCTTTTAAACTTTATTTTAATTAAAAATATTTTTTAAGATGAAAATAATGTAAAATAAAAGTATAAAAATATTAATAAAAAGAAACATCGACAAATATATATATATATAATTTAATGTAATTATAATATGAAAAACTAAAAAAAAAAATAGGTACAGAGTGTTGTAGGTCTATGGGCAAGCATATGGTCTCTCACAAGAAAGGTGACCAGTTAAGATATATTGTTAGTCCTTCTCTGCCTTGGAAGAAGGCGAGCTAGCTTAGTCCAACGATCTCATGAGATGCCGAGATAATGGCGACCAGCCAAAATATATCAAATATTATTGTTAGGCAAAATATTAATTTTGTCCTTAAATTTTACCTCAACTGTCAATCTTTGTTTGTTGTCAATTTCATCTCTTAGTTTCACATTTTTGTTAGTTTTATCCTTTACTCTTAGTCAAATATTAACGACAGAATCTACGTGGCTAATAATATATATAATGAAAAATTGATAGAAAAAGAAACTCAAATCTTAACTCAAATTAAAAAACAGGATGCAGTTTGTTGTTAATTTATTGAAAGAAGCTAGTTGAAGGATAAAATTGACCAAAATATAAAATATTGAGAGGAAATTGACAAAAAAAATAGAGATAAAATTAACAATTAGTATAAAATTTAGGGACAAAATATTGCTTTTGCCATTGTTATTATTATTAAAAGGGGAGTGCTTATCCGGTTGAAGAATAAAAGGGGATAAAAAAAACTTTGTGATGGTTAAGTTATAATAAATTCCCATGCAAATTGCCTTTTAAAATTTTTATAATTAATGTTTGATGTCGTTGGTGAAGAGGGTGCACTTGTTAGAATCTTGTGTTTAAATAATTAGTAGTTCTCTTGACCAACAACAGGAGTCGTTTTTTTAAAATACGACCTGACTGTGAGGACCTACGAAAAGCACACTTTTAGTTTTATTTTTTATTTTCCATCAACACATAATTACTTGTTACAATTTAGTACCTCCGATATTTTATGGAAGCAATGCTTTCCGCTCTTTGTTTTGTTGCTTGAACAAAATAAAAAATCTATTTGGCATTATTATATTTGTATATTTTAACCATAATGAATGAGTGAATATGCACTGGGCTCCAAACTCTGTGTGCTATCTTTTTGGCTTGATGATAACGACTCCTCCCAGTCTCCTTCCAGAGCAAGAAGATGACAATATATATAAGGATTGTATCCAACTTTTAATTATTATATATGTTCACACATAAAAGTTTTTGGTAATTTTTAAATTTTTTATTAATTATTAATCCGTTTATCTTCATTAGTTTCTATTAATTATATTTATCTAGTGTCTTGGAGAGCAATGGTTCATGACTTCATGTTGTTAATTGGATGCAAGCCAAAATTACAAAACTAAAGAAAGAGAATAATAAGGAGAAACACATAAAAAAATTTTAATACCTAGTTTAGTGTCTCAAAACCCAATATTATTATTATTATCAAGTATTATTGTGTATAAAAAAACCCTATATTATCACAATTTTATTGGCTAACTTTACTATCATAAAAAAAAATGTAAAATAGATACTGAGCAAGGATGATTATGTATAAAGTATGGGTAAGATATTATAATATTCGAACCTGAACATAACCGGATTTTAAAATCAATTATTCCTCAGACTTGAACTTGAAGAAATTTTAAAATAAATTATTATATTTTATTAATATAAAACTTATTTTTATTAATTTTATATATTTATACCTATTAAAAACAAAAAAAATCATAAATAAGAATATACTATTAAAATTATGAATTATTCAACATTTTATTTTTATATATACAAATAAATATTTAATATTACGAATAGAGTACATATAGTCTCATCATATCAAGACCAAACTCAAACTTTTTTTATCTGAAACATAATTCATTCAAAAGCAAGGCAAAACCAAACACAGTACAAACGAAAACAAAGTAAAAGTGGCTAAACCCTCCCTAGCATAAGCATCACTAGACAGAATATCAACTAACAAAGGTGGGGGGTTTACAACCCATCTAAGAGGACCCATCCTCATATCAAACAAATTGACAAGACGAGCAGTTGCCAAGATAACGGATCGAGGGATCTAACTAAAGCTATAACCATCTAAACAACTGGAAACATAAATAATGTCATCTAAAAAAGGCAAACACTTCCCATCAAAACAGCAGTCAACCTCAAAGACTGTTATAGAAAAAGACATAATCAGACTCAAAGCAACAATAAATATTTAATAAAACGCTGCCATGAAAGCAGAGCAAGAAACGACACCGTGGGAGTACCTGACCCAAAATAAACGCCACCAAGCATCCAAAAACCAGAGCCAAACCAGCAAGATACCATGGAAAACCTATTATATAGGGCAGTACATATGAAATCATGAATTCAAAATATCTAAAAAATCCTAATTAAATATTCTAAAAATTAATTCCAAATATGAATATCTCAAACAGATTATGAGAATAACAGAAAAAGATAATTCAAATAGTCTTCCTAAATGAATAGATTTGACAAAAATTAAAAAGGGAACAAAATAATATTTGAATATACTAACAAAACATATTGCAGACATCTTCAACTTTTCCATGGACTTCTTCTGTCCAAAATTTGACGAAGCACTTCTGTTATTCGCGATCTCTTCTTTCTATAATAATAATAATAAT